>RCUC01152619.1:0-64013 GCA_003697995.1 Taxidea taxus jeffersonii
TGATAACCTAGCTGGATAAAGTATTCTTGGCTGCATGTTTTTCTCGTTTAGTGCTCTGAATATATCATGCCAGTTCTTTCTGGCCTGCCAGGTCTCTGTGGATAAGTCTGCCGCCAATCTAATATTTTTACCATTGTATGTTACAGACTTCTTGTCCCGTGCTACTTTCAGGATTTTCTCTTTGTTGCTAAGACTTGTAAATTTTACTATTAGATGGCGGGGTGTGGACCGATTCCTATTGATTTTGAGGGGTGTTCTCTGCACCTCCTGGATTTTGATGCTTGTTCCCTTTGCTATATTAGGGAAATTCTCTACAATAATTCTCTCCAGTATACCTTCTGCTCCTCTTTCTCTTTCTTCTTCTGGAATCCCAATTATTCTAATGTTGTTTCGTCTTATGGTATCACTTATCTCTCGAATTCTCCCCTCGTGGTCCAGCAGTTGTTTGTTTCTCTTTTGCTCAGCTTCTTTATTCTCTGTCATTTGGTCTTCTGTATCACTAATTCTTTCTTCTGCCTCATTTATCCTGGCAGTAAGAGCCTCCATTTTTGATTGCACCTCATTAATAGCTTTTTTTTATTTCAACTTGATTAGATTTTAGTTCTTTTATTTCTCCAGAAAGGGCTTTTATTTCTCCTGACAGGGTTTCTCTAATATCTTCCATGCCTTTTTCGAGCCCGGCTAGAACCTTGAGAATCGTTGTCCTGAATTCCAGATCTGACATATTACCAATGTCTGTATTGATTAGGTCCCTAGCGTTCGGTCCTGCCTCCTGTTCTTTTTTTTGTGGTGCGTTTTTCCCGCCTTGTCATTTTGTCCAGATAAGAATCCACTGTTCTCCTTGTTAAGTGAACTTGGCCTTGGCTGGGTTTCTTGTTGATCTTCTGGGGGAGGGGCCTGTTGTAGTGATTCTCAAGTGTCTCTGCCCCAGGCGGAATTGTACCGCCCTTACCAGGGGCCGGCCTAAGTAATCCTCTCAGGTTCGCTTTCGGGAGCTTTTGTTCCCTGAAGAGTTCAGGAGGACGGGAATGACAATGGCGGCCTCCCAATCTCCGGTTCGGAGGAGCCGAGAGCTAGGGGCCCCAGTCTTCAGTGCGTCTTCAGAGAAAAGTGTTTAATCACTCCCATCTCCCCCACCTCCAGCCGCGCTTGGAGAAAATCATGCGTAATCAGTCCCGTCTCACTGGCTTCTGGGAGCGCTCCGAGCTCACCCAGCCTGTGACCAAGCGTCTCTGTCTCTAGCAGAGTCCCACCTGGAGTCTCTGAACCCCGTACATCCCTGAGCTCTCCCAGGTCGGAGTCTCCCCGGATCTTGTGGGGACCCCTCGCACAGAGCACCGGCCCGTGTCACAGAGCACCAGCCCGTGTCACAGACCACGGCTCTAGGAAACCTCGGCTCTGTCTCCACAGCCGGCTTCCCCGCTCTAATACCTGTGAGCTCTGTGACACTCAGACACCCCAATCCTTCTGTGACCCCGTGGGACCTTAGTCCACGCTGTCCCCGTGAGGTCTTCACCCCAGTTTAGCCTCTGGAGGGATGTCCCTCCGTGGAGCAGACTTTTAAAAGTCCTGATTTTGTGCTCCGCCGCTTGCTGTGAGCCGGCCCTTCCCCCTGGGGTCTATCTTCCCGTCGCGTTGGATTCACTTCTCCGCTGGTCCTACCTTTTAGAAAGTGGTGGATTTTCTGTTTCTAGAATTGTTGTTGTTCTTCTCTTCGATCTCCTGTTGGATTCTTAGGTGTTCGGAATGGTTTGATAGGCTATCTAGCTGATGTCGTCTCAGCCTGCTACTCCTCCGCCATCTTGACTCCTCCCCCTCATGCCCATCTATTCTTAAAACTGTCCTTTGAATTTTTTATTTTCGTTGTTTTTGATGTGAGTAGAAATTCCACTTAGTTGTTTTGAAATACGCTGTGTGATTTTAAAAATTCCTGCAGATGTGTTTAAGCCTCTGTAATTTTTTGTGTGCATAGTAAAGATATTTGTTCTGTATTCTGTGTCTAAAACCCCGTGTCTGAATGTCCTTGGCTTCTTTTTATTGTCCATTTCTGATTTCTGTTTCTGCTTGTTCTCATTTACAGTGACTTGTATCCTTGTATGTTTTGTTATCTGTTGTCCCTAAGAAATGATCAGCAGGAATAATTTGAGATCAGAGATGAAGTTCCCCCAGAGTTGATTCATATTTGTTTGTCCAGGCTTCTAGAGGCACCACAAGTCTTAGGCCACATTAAACTACATTTAAACTTGTGACTTGAGATTCAACCAGCTGATAATGTACTTGCAAAATCCTGTTTTTACATATGCTTCTCCCCTTAACCATTGGGGTCCCAGCTTAAGGTAGGGAGGACATGCATCAGGTGTCCCCTGCCCCCCTCCACGCCTCCCCCCCTACCAGTCTTGATCAGGCCTTGACCTGTGGTAGCTCTTTCCCTTTCTCTACAGAACTGTCAAAACCAGTGTGAACATTTGTCCAGATCAACAGGTCCCCAGAGAAAAGGATTCTGCTTGCCTCTCTGAGTTGGAGCTTTTCTTCTCTTTTGGCCTGTTAATTCTTTATGTGATCAGCAACTCAGTGCAATTGGAGTTTTTTTATATGTTTGATGAAGCAGTTTGTATTGCTTTGAGCAGCAGTGTTTGTCTGAAAACCTAGCCCACATAAACAAATACAGAGGTTTTTATCTTTATTTTCTTTCTTTAAAACTCATATGTGGCTGCCTCCTTTGCATCTAGAACTTTATATCTCACAGAGTTTTTGTGAGCTTTTTTTTTTTTTTTCACTTTCTACTCTTGGCTCCTTTCAGAACTACTATGCCTGGGGGACTTTTAACATACTCTTTCATGAGCTCTGCTCTGTTATCCATTGATAACAGTGGAAGAAAGCTTCTGTTTGTATAGAGAAGACAGAAGACCATTAACAGTGCTTTAAAATGTTCACAAATAATCCTTTTTTTAAGAGATTTTATTTATTTGAGAGGGAGAGAGAGAGAATGAAAGGAGAGATATCAGAGGGAGAAGCAGACTCCCTGCTGAGCAGGGAGCCCAATGTGGGACTTGATCCTGGGACTCCAGGATAATGACTTGAGACAAAGGCAGTCGCTCAACCAATTGAGCCACCCAGGCGCCCCCACAAATAATCCTTTTTTAAAAAGTAATAATACTCAGTTGTAAAAAGTAAGCCAAATTAATATGAAACTTAAGATTTCCTGAATTATGTTTAGGAAAAAAATCTATTTGTTATGCCTTTTGCAGCAGATGGTATAGTTAAGAACCTGGGCTTTGGAGTCAGACCTGGTGTGAGTGGGCCAGCAGTTTACCAGCTGGTTCCATACCCATAAACCAGGAGCATCGGCAGAATGGGGTCAGAGTCATTCTTTTTCATCATGGTGTCCATAGTGCCTGGCTGGCATAGATGTTCATTAAATGCTTGAGAATGACTGAATAAAAGTTACTTAGAGATTGGATAGCATAAAGGTTAAAAGCATGATTCTAAAGTCAGCCATTGGTTTGACTTGACTCCTTGATTTACTAGCTATGTGTCCTTTTAGGCTTTCCATCTTCAGTGTCCTCATCTGTAAATGGGCTGATGATTGTATTTATCCCATTGGGGTTTTTTTGAGGATTAATGAGAAAATACATGTGGACTATTTGGCATAGTATATATACATGTTAAGCCCCCAGGAGGCGTAAACTGCTTCTTTCTATTCTATAAGCTTCAAATCCTTAGCTGTAAAATGGGCAGCATAGTACTGACTCTACAGAGTCATTACAAGCATCAGTTGAAGTCAGGGGTATATATTACTTAGCACAGGACTTAGTAAGAATCCAAAAAATGATTGCTATTAGTATTAGTGGCAGTGGTGGCTCAGTGGGTTCAGCCTCTGCTCAGGTCATGTTCCCAGGGTCCTGGGGTCAAGCCCCACATAGGGCTCTCTGCTCAGCAGGGAGCCTGCTTCTCCCCCTCCCCCATGCCTGCCTCTCTGCCTACTTGTGATCTCTCTCTCTGTCAAATAAATAAATAAAAATCTTTAAAAATGGAAACTTCCAAATCCCTGTTGTAAATGGAAGCATGAAGAGAGCTGTAACAGTACAATTCTATTATTAACAAGTCCTGTGGAGTGTAGAGATTTATTATTGTACTGGAATTTTATCAGAAACAGTAGATATTACACTTCCAGCCAGCAGCAGTTGTAAATAAAGAGTTGACAGCCCCAGTTTTTCCCTTGAAGTTTGTCTGCAGAGGGTGGTGACCGAGTGAGTGGTGGCTCTGAAGGCTCTGCTCTGCAATGCCACGTGGTTTACCATCATGGTGGCCAATGGGTACGTTATCAGAGTACCTGCTCCTTCTAGGCTCTTGGCAGGACTATTTCCATTAACCACCTCTTATTTTTGCAACGATTTTCTGCATGGATTATGATTAACACTATTTTATGTTGTAAGAAAGGCATTAGGGTTCAAAGCCGATGGCCAGGAAGAAATTCTTGAGACATCTTTGGTGCAAAATGATGGGTTTTTTTTTAAAGCACAGGGACAGGACTTGGGCAGAAAGAGCTGTGCTGAGTTTATGAGGAGTGGCCTCTTTTATACTTTCAGGTTGGGAGGGGGTTGGGGATAGTGTAAGTCTCCCAGGTATTTTGGAAACAGGTTTCCAGAATCCTGAGGGGGTTAACTATTGTTAGGAAAGGTAATTGTATTACTGTTTAGTAAAAACTCTGTCATGAGACCCTTCAAATATATATGGGTGGGTCATATACTTAGGGGATGATTGCCAACATGTATCTTGGGGATAGAGATAAAGCAAGTTTCCAAAGGAATTTTTATGTGTTAAAGTAGACTTACAGGGTCTTGGAGTTGGGCTTAGATTACCCTTTGCCCTGAGCAAAGTATCAACTTCAAGGTAGTTAAGTCCCTAGAGGAATGTCACTCTTCTGTTTCAAGGACTTGTCAATGAACTGTAGGTAGTAAGGAAATTCAGTAATTTTTCTTCTGCCTTTTGTTTCCCACATCACTTTATAGGCGGGGAAATTGAGACTTAAGGAAGCCAAGGAGCTTGGCTCTGGTCACCCAGCTAGTCAGTCAAAATGAGTTTACTCTACAACCACCATACTGTATTGGCTTCCTAAAAGAACTCTGGTGCTTATTTTTCTGATAATGTTAATTTATCTCACTGACATTTGTTGGAGATAAAAAGAAAGGAGGGCCATTTATTTATTTATTTTTAAGGCAGGCTCTTCAGGATCTGAGAGTTTGAGGAGTCAATTAGTGAATAATTATTGAATAGAAATATTCCTTAAGAGTCATGATGGCTGGGGCGCCTGGGTGGCTCAGTGGGTTAAGCCGCTGCCTTCGGCTCGGGTCATGATCCCAGGGTCGTGGGATCGAGCCCCGCATCGGGCTCTCTGCTCTGCGGACAGCCTGCTTCCTCCTCTCTCTCTCTGCCTCTCTGCCTACTTGTGATCTCTGTCTTTCAAATAAATAAATAAAATCTTAAAAAAAAAAAAAGAGTCATGATGGCTGACTTTTTTCAGTCAGTTGCCTTCTTTAGCCTTTTGAGTAGAGTTAGGATGTAAGGCCCTAGTAATTGAGTAGAATGGATAAGAACTTCGCTTTTGCCCTTAATTTCTCCTCTCAGATAGACATCACAAGACTAGGGATAGAACCTGGAATAGGAAAAATGAACAAATCATAAATTTAGGTTAGATAGAACAATTCCCGAGTTCTCAGACTATAAGAATTTTGGATTTTGTGGGTTTCTTTGAGCTTTTGACTTTTTCAGGGCCTCTGTCTTTTTTTCTCCTCTTACCCTGTTTAATCTGGGGGTTGTCTTGGAGAAAACATTGCTTTATATTAAGAAATTGGTAAGGCTTAGGAAAAAATAAAACTCTAATTGGCAGTTTGAAATTTATTCTAGGTTTTAAATATTCTGTATCCAATTCATTGTAGTGGGAGTGGAGCAGGGGAGGGGATGTGGGGGTTCACACCACTAAGCAATTCTTAGCCATCAGCAGGGTTTCCTACAAATTGACTCAATTCTGACACTGTCTACCCAGAGGTAACATCAGATTCCATAGGATAAGGGCTGAGTTCCACAAGATTGCCTCCCTCCACTTCAGAGGCTAATCAGAAATCTATCTGTGCTTCTGACTGGCTGTCTTTTTCCCCTAATTTCCTCTTCGGGTTTAATTAATTTCCTGGGGCGGCTCACAGAACTCAGGGAATTAGTTAGTTCACTAATTTACTGTTAGTTTATTACAAAGGATACAAATCAGCAGCCAGATTAAGAAATACAAAAGCTAAGGTTGCAAACAAAGGACTTGTAGCCTCAGAGTTTGGGGGCCAGCAGCCTGGCAAGTGGGAGCATTCTAGTTTACCACCTCTAAGCTTGCTGAACCCCTCCTTTGGGTTTCTGTGGCACCTTCATTACCATTAATTGATTAAATCATTGGCTATTGGTGATTGATTCAACCTCCGGTCCCCCTGTCTCCTTGGAAATCTTGGGGTGGGACTGAGTTCCAGCCTTCATTTCCTGATTTCCATGTTGATTCCCCTGGCAACCAGCCCCCAGATTTAGGATTGGTTGGAAAGTCACTTCATTAACATGACAAAAGACACTTCTCTGGCTCTTAGTACTTAGAAATTTCCAGGTACTAGGAGCTCTGCCAGAAATAGGGACTGAGACTAAACACATATTTCTTTTTTTTTTTTTAAAGATTTTATTTTTATTTATTTGTTAGAGAGAGAGAGAGCGAGCACAGGCAGACAGAGAGGCAGGCAGAGGCAGAGGGAGAAGCAGGCTCCCTGCTGAGCAAGGGGCCGGATGTGGGACTTGATCCCAGAATGCTGGGATCATGACCTGAGCCGAAGGCAGCCACTCAACCAAGTGAGCCATCCAGGCGTTCCTAAACACATATTTCTTATTATAAAATCATAGTATCATGATTTTGATCTTTGGAAATATAAAGGGCTAGCTAAACTTCATGTTTCTAAGTTTTTAAAGCTAAAATGTGAGGATTTAAAGGGAAGTTTTATCATAGTGTAAAAGATAAGGCTGTTTTCTAGGATTTCCTCTGGACTCTTTCTTAGAAACTGAATATGGCTAACAAAGTAGAGGAGAATAAGAAAGCTCTTACTGGAACCACATGGTTCCTGATCTAGCCACAGGGAAAGGTACTGCCAACTGTAAGGGAAAGAAAACATGAGGAGGGTTACCTTTGATATATTTGGAGTTTAATCCATTTGATGATCAGATTTTATCCTTCGTATAGTTTCTATAAAATATTTTTAGTGTAGGTGTATTTATGAACATCACCTGTTATTTTATTTGAATAAGCCGTGAAATCAGGAGACTGGCAACTAGGCATTGATTTAGTTGAACATATAATTCACCTCCCTTTAGATTTTAAAAAATATAAATGTTTTATAATTGGCCATCATGGATTTTTGTAGATTGAGCTTACAAAGTCTCCAGCTAAAGATAGGTAGAAATTTTCTCAGTTATTTTAAGAATAACATAGTGGATGTTTATTCTTTCACATTATAGCCTTTAAATCTGCAAGACAGCAGCCATCCCGAAATGTTACTACTAAGAATTATTCAGAGGTAAGATGAAAAGTTTTATAGTTGTGTGTTAATAATTTATGCTCCCTGCATTTTGAATTGTCAATTCTTTGATCTACAAAGTAAATGAAGAAAAAATGGGAAACATTAAAGCTAGACAGAATATTATGGGTTATCCAGACCAAGGGCTTCTAGGATTTTTTTTTTTTTTTTTTTTTTTCTCTTTAAATACTGGATCTCAGGCGCACCTAAATGGCTCAGTCATTAGGCCTCTGCCTTCATCTCAGGTCATAATCCCAGGGTCCTGGAATCAAGCCTAGCATGGGGCTCCCTGCTCAGTGGGAAACCTCCTTCTCCCTCACCCACTCTCCCTGCTTGTGTTCCCTCTCTTGCTGTGTCTCTCTCTGTCAAATAAATAAAAATCTTAAAAAAAAAAAATACTGTGTCTCATGATTAGGAACCCATAAATGTGTGTTTACAGTAATATTTTCAAGGATAACATTGTTGAACCAAAAAGGTCCATGCATGGAATATTAATATTGAAGATTGGAGTTCAGTGCATATAGAAGTCTTACTTAAATCTGGCTTCCTTTTGTTACTTATCCTCTCATGATACCATGCTTTGTTTGCTGATGGCTGGGAGCTAGACTCAAGACAAATCAAGCATCAGAATGTAAGGACCTGCCTTAAGCTCTAGATTCAATAACATAGGCCCTCTGCACTTCCTTTGGATTACAAGATTTTATATGCATTTGATGCTCCTATTACCTTACTTTCAAGACCCACATGTCTTTATGCCTAAGGCGGTGCTCTTGCTTTTGTGTCAGGGTTTCTCACTAGTGGCACTATTGACCAGATAAGTCTTGAACCAGGTAAGTCTTACTGGGAGGGACTGTCCTCTGCATTGTGGGGATTTTAGCAACATCTTACCTCTAGATGCCAGTAGCAACCCCCCCTAATTATGACAATCAAAAATGTCTCAGACATGTCCATAAGTTTCCAGAATAATAGCCATTATCACCTCCAGTTGAGAATTTGTGTTCTGTATCATACCTGCCACAGCAGCATTCTCTCAAATTTCATTCTTCAACTCTTGAATATGTGACACAGGTTACCCACCCTTCTTTTCCAGGAAACTTCTCTGCTCTGATTTTCATTTTGTCCTTTTATGTCCCTTAACCTCATCTTTTCCCCCCTTCTTCTTCTTGTTGCTGATACATGGGTTTCAGTGCTAATAACTATTATCCTGAGCTCCATTTTATTATTTACTTTCAACTATTGCCTACTGTTACTTGCAGATCACCTAAAAGCAAAATTAGCACGTCCACATAGTAGCTTCTTTTCTGGATTTTTTTCTCTCTCTCTCTTTTTTTAAAGATTTTATTTATTTATTTGACAGACAGAGATCACAAGTACCAGAGAGGCAGACAGAGAGAGAGGAGGAAGCAGGCTCCCTGCTGAGCAGAAAGCCCAATGTGGGGCTTGATCCCAGGACCCTGGGATCATGACCTGAGCTGAAGGCAGAGGCTTCAACCCACTGAGCCACCCAGGCGCCCCTGGATTTTTTCTCTTGTAAGGCAGGGACATGAATTCAAAAGGAACAAGTTGTGCTAAAATAGCTTTTTTTTTTTTTCATTCATTGTGGTTACATAGTGGTAGATTGGAAGAGTGTTGAATACCTTTGATTCCTTCAATGCACATAAGACAGTCTTCTGATGGTTTTATGACAAAATGCAGAAACATTGGCCAGATTCATAGTTTCTTGGACAACTACATTTAACAATTTTTTATTAATAGTTTTAGGCCGGCCTGGAGGGGGACCTCTCAGGTACTGTTTTTTCACTGTTTTGTTCTTGGCTTCATTCCTTAGCTGAAGATGTAGCAAATGTGTGTATTAAGTGTCAAGATAATACAAAATGTAGAGGGATATTTATTTATTTGTTTGACAGACAGAGATCACAAGTAGGCAGAGAGGCTGGCAGAGAGAGAGGAAGGGAAGCAGGCTCTCCACTGAGCAGAGAGCCCGACGCGGGGCACGATCCCAGGGTCTTGGAATCGAGCCCCACATTGGGGCTTCCTGCTCAGCGGAGAGCCTGCTTCTCCCTTTCTGTCTCCCTCTGTTGCTCTCCCTTCTTGTGCTCTCTTGCTCACTCTTGCAAATAAATGTGCCTCTAGGTCCCCCAGCTGCCATGGTGTTTAGGAGAAGAGTGAGCTCAGGCATGTATAGAATACCATTTGTGATTGAAGAATGACAGAGGGAAGTCAGGTTAAGCTTCAGGTTTTGGTTGTTGTGGTTTTTTTGTTTTGTTTTGTTTTAAGATTTTATGTATTTGAGACAGAGCATGCTGGGGTACTGGGGGGAGGAGGAAGGAGCAGAGGGAGAAGGAGAAGCAGACTCCCCACTGAACAAGGAGCCTGCTGTGGGGCTCCACCCCAGGTCCCGAGGATCATGACCTGAGCTGAAAGCAGTCCAGTCGCTCAACCAGCTGAGCCACCCAGGTGCCCCAAAGCTTAAGTTTTAACAATTGGTTTCTGCCCCCTTTTTTCTGACTTTTTAAAAAATATATTTAAAAAAATTTTTTTTGAGATACAACTATTTATTTTTATTCAGATAAATTCCATTCCCATAAAATCTATTCACTATTTTGTTTTTCCCCTTAGGTGATTGAAGTGGATGAGTCAGATGTGGAAGAAGACATTTTTCCTACGACTTCCAAAACAGAACAAAGGTAAGTACAGTGATTTCCTGCAAAAGAAACACCCGAAAAAAATTTTAAATCACTCAAAATTCTACCTATACATTTTTCTGTGCCATAGAAGTTTAACAGATTTGTTCTCAACTGGCCAAATAAATAGAGAAGTGAAAAATAGAGCAAAGCCGAGTTCACAGAGGTGGTGCAGCATTGCTGCAGGTATTTTTCAGTGAAACTTAACCTGTAATTTGTTTCCTTTTGCCTTTATTACTCAGGGATTTATTTTCCTGATGGAGTTCTATATTCTCTCTAATGAACAGAGTATTGTATTTTTTTTATTGTATTTTTCAAAATATTTGATTTCAGCTTCTCTTCTTCATATCGAATTTTTACATACTGAGTTTCACAGGGTGCTGTGCCAAACACTAAAAAGAGGATCACATTGGCTTTTCGTGCCTTTGGAGCGCTTGTTTTCTTCCTGTCCCTTTTGGGTTTTACCATTTTTGCTATTACTATAAAGCTTGGCTTGATGCACTGTTAGCATTTCTCTTGTTAGTATTTTAGGTGGACACTGCTTAACTGAAGCTCAGTTAATGAAAATTTCTACTTAAGAAAATAAGAGCTTTTTTTAACTCTGATTTTCTGTGTGAGCATTATATGAGGTCTGATGGGGGACAGAATAAATTTTTTTTTTTAAGATTTTTTATTTATTATTTATTTGACAGAGATCACAAGTAGGCAGAGAGGCAGGCAGAGAGAGAGGAAGGGAAGCAGGCTCCCTGCCATGCAGAGAGCCCGATGTGGGGCTCGATCCTAGGACCCTGGGATCATGACCTGAGCCGAAGGCAGAGGCTTTAACCCACTGAGCCACCCAGGTGCCCCCAGAATAAATGTTTTCACATGGTTACTGCCTTTAGGCAACGTAAGTTATAGTGGAAAAGAGAGATGAACACATTTCAGTCCATTAAAGGATGATGAGTCAGTACATAATTATGTGTGAAATTTTATGATACAGATTAGGTGTGAGTACTCATAGGCTCTTAGAAAACGGAGCAAGAATGGGCTATGAAAGAGCTTTCTAGAGGGAGTAACATTTAGTTGAGGTTTTGAGATAGGAGTCTGAAGCAGAGGGGTGGAGAAGGGCAGCTGAGAGCAATGGCCTGAGCAGGAGTTGTTAGGAAGAAGGGGGAGAATGAGAAAAAAACCCTGCCTCAGTGTTTCACACTGGTTTCATGATCTCAACCTTGTTTTCATTCATTAAGGATAAAAATTAAATTTGATTTAAATTAAAATAACAAGAGAAATTAAATGCTAAAGAATGAAATTTTGCTGGGTAGGACTGAGCTTGGGAAAGGCCAAAACCATTTTAGTATCCCAGATTTTTCACCTACCCCATCTTTTAGAACCAATTTTCATTCCTTGGGCATCATATTGACCCTACAGAGAATATATGCTTTATGTGAATTAAGGATCTGTGTTGGGAAAATTGGTATATGTAGTTCAACATCCATATATTTATTCAGTTACATGTTATGCTAGGAGCTGGGGGTAGAAATATGGAAGAAACATCTCCTTCAAGGAATTTCCACTTTAGCAGTACGCTACTTACGAGGCACTAATAATCCAACAAGGTAAATGTTTTGTTCAAGTGTAATGAAATCTGAGGGAAATGACACTGTCTTCTAGAATAGGTCATTGAAGACTTCACAAAGAAAGTAGGTAACGTTTGGGCTGATGATCAACAGGTGTGTAAGAATGTTTAAAAGAATTTGTCAGAGAGGAAGAATTTCTTGTCCCCTTCAAGGTCTTTCTGGCTGAGCTAAGAACCAAATTGACATGAGACAGATTAATAGGAGGAAATCAAGTTTAATTTCCTACATAGGGGGAATCCACACAAACATGGAAATTCCAAAGACAAAATGAGGTATATATGTCATTCTGAAATAAGGGAGTAGGGGTCTTGGGACATCAGTGGGAGAGGAAGCAATTCACAGGAAGATGAAAGACAGTAAATGCTTGGTAAACAAATGTTTGCGGGGCCACTCAGAATCAGTAGGACAGAGACAATTTTGGTCAAACAAAATCTTTGCTGGGTTCCTCTGTCTACTGTATCTAGTTCATACTGTAATATGGTTACCTACCTATGGTGTTAGCTCTCTTTGTGGAGTAGGTCCAATATCTAAGTCCTTTTTAGGCTTTTGGGGGAAGGTAAAGAGCTTTTACTGAATCTGCTGAGTTTTGATTGCCTTCTAACTCAAAATAATCTTCATGTCAAAGTAACCGATGTTGGGATGGCCTACTATTGGCCCCTACAAAATTATCAGGGTGTAGCAATAAAGGGTGGCCTGTGGCACAGGCCACAGACATCTGCTTTGAAAGAGAGATCAGGGAAGGCCTCTGAGGAGATCACCTTTAAGGTAAACTCTTCAGGTGCCTGGGTGGCTCAGTCGGTTAAGTGTCTGCCTTTGGCTGGGGTCATGATCCCAGGGTTCTGGGATTGAGCTGCTCATTGGTCTCCCTGCATGGCAGGGAGCCTGCTTCTCCCTCTCCTTCTGCTGTTCCCTCTGGTTTTTCTCCCTCTTTCTCTCTGTCAAATAAACAAATAAAATATTTTTTTTAAAAATTAACTGAAGGGGGCACCTGGGTGGCTCCATGGGTTAAAGCCTCTGCCTTTAGCTCAGGTCATGATCCCAAGTCCTGGGAACGAGCCCCGCATCGGGCTCTCAGCTCAGCAGGGAGCCTGCTTCCTCCACTCTCTCTGCCTGCTTCTCTGCCTACTTGTGATCTCTGTCAAATAAATAAATAAAATCTTAAAAAAAAAAAATTTAGCTGAGGGACGCCTGGGTGGCTCAGTGGGCTAAAGCCTCTGCCTTCGGCTCAGGTCCTGATCCCAGAGTCCTGGGATCCAGCCCTGTGTCGGACTTTCTGCTCTGTGGGGAACCTGCATCCTACTTTCTCTCTGCCTGCCTCTGCCTACTTGTGATTTCTATCTGTCAAATAAATAAATAAAGTCTTTTAAAAAAATTAACTGAAATCTTGCTGAGAAACTTGGTCTTGCAAAAAGCAGAAGGAAGGGGTGCCTGGGTGGCTCAGTGGGTTAAAGCCTCTGCCTTCGGCTCAGGTCATGGTCTCAGGGTCCTGGGATCGAGCCTCGCATCGGGCTCTCTGCTCGGTGGAGAGCCTGCTTCCTCCTCTCTCTCTGCCTGCCTCTCTGCCTACTTGTGATCTGTCAAATAAATAAATAAAATCTTAAAGAAAAAAGCAGAAGGAAGAGCACATACAGAGTACCTCTTTTTTTTGTCTGTTTTTTTTTTCTTTTTAAGTTCATTAATATATAATGTATTACTGGTTTCAGAGGTACAGGTCTGTGATTCATCAGTCTAATATAACACCCAGTGCTTATTACATCCTTTGCCCTCCTTAATGTCCATCCCCCAGTTACCCCATCCTCCCCACCTCAGCAACCCTCAGTTTGTTTCCTATGATTGAAAGACTCTTATTGTTTGTCTCCCTCTCTGGTTTCATCTTGTTTTATTTTTTCCTCTCTTCCCCTATGATCCTCTGTTTTATTTCTTAAATTCCACATATGAGTGAGATCATATGATAATTGTCTTTCTCTGATTGACTTCACTTAGTATAATACCTTCTAGCTCTATCCATGTCATTGCAAATGGCAAGATTTCATGTTTTTTTTTTCCTGATGGTTGAGTAGTAGTCCATTGTGTATATACACCACATCTTTCCATTCATCTGTTAATGGCTACCTGGGCTGTTTCCATAATTTGGCTATTGTGGACATTGCTTCTATAAACATTGGGGTGCAGGTGCCCCTTCAGATCACTATGTTTATACAATATATACATGTATACAAATATATTTCTTCCCCGCAGAGAGGGAGACAAACCGTGTGTGTGTGCGCGTGCATATGTAAATATCTAGTAGTGCAACTGCTGGGACATAGTGTAGTTCTTTTTTTAACTTCTTGAGGAACTTCCATACTGTTTTCCAGAGTGTCTTCACAGCTTGCATCCCCACCAACAGTATAAGAGGGTCAACATCTCTCATTTCCTTATCTCTTAATTTTAGAATTTTAGCCATTCTGATTGGTGTGGGGTGGCATCTCATTGTGGTTTTGTATTTTCCTGATGCTGAGTGATGTTGAGCATTTTTTCATCAGTCTGTTGGGCGTTTGTACGTCTTCTTTGCAGAAATGTCTGTTCACATCTTCTGCCCATTTCTTGACTAGATTTTTTGTGCTTTGGGTGTTGAGTGATAAGTTCTTTATAGGTTTTGGATATTAGCCCTTTATCTGATAGGTCATTTACAAATATCTTCTCTCATTCTGTAGATTACCTTTTAGTTTTGTTGACTGTTTCCTTTGCTGTTCAAAAGCTTTTTATCCTGATGGAAGTCCCAATAGTTCATTTTTGCCTTTGTTTCCTTTGCCTCTGGAGTCATGTCTAGCAAGAATTTGCTACAGGTGATGTCGTAGAGGTTGCTGACTGTGTTCTCCCATAGGATTTGATGGATTCCTGTCTCACATTGAGGTCTTCCATCCATTTTGAGTCTACTTTTGTGTGTGATGTAAGGAAATGGTCCAATTTCATTCTTCTGCATGTGGCTGTCCCATTTTCCCAACACCATTTGTTGAAGAGACTGTCTTTTTTTCCATTGGATATTCTTTCCTACTTTGTTGAAGATTGGTTGACCATAGAGTTGAGGGTTCATTTCTGGGGTCTCTTTTCTGTTCCATTGATCTATGTGTTTGTTTTTGTGCCATTGCCATACTGTCTTGATGATCACAGGTTTGTAATAGAGCTTGAAGTCTAGAATTGTGATGCCACCAGTTTGGGTTTTCTTTTTCAACATTCCTTTGGCTATTCGGGGTCCTTTCGGTTTCCATACAAATTTTAGGATTGTTTGTTCCAACTCTGAAAAAGTTGATGGTATTTGATAGGGATTGCATTAAGTGTATAGATTGCTCTCGGTAGCATTGACATTTTGATAATACTTGTTCTTCCAATCCATGAGCATGGAACATTTTTCCATTTCTTTGTGTCTTCCTCAGTTTTTTTCATGAGTGTTCTTCCCCCGCCCCCAAGATTTTATTTATTTGACAGAGAGAGAGAGAGAGAGATCACAAGTAGGCAGAGAGGCAGGCAGAGAGAGAGGAAGGGAAGCAGGCTCCCTCCTGAGCACAGAGCCCAACGTGGGGCTCGATCCCAGGACCCTGAGACCATGACCTGAGCCGAAGGCAGAGGTTTTAACCCACTGAGCCACCCAGGTGCCCCTCATGAGTGTCCTATAGTTTTCTGAGCACAGATCTTTAGCCTCTTGAAAAGGAAAGAAGCTTACTATAGTTTAGGAGCCAGTGACCAATCCATGGAAAAGAAGGGGTTTGAGATAAGAATAAGAAGGGGCGCCTGGGTGGCTCAGTGGGTTAAAGCCTCTGCCTTCGGCTCAGGTCATGATCCCAGGGTCCTGGGATCGAGCCCCACATTGGGCTCTCTGCTCAGCAGGGAACCTGCTTCCTCCTCTCTCTGCCTGCTTCTCTGTGATCTCTGTCTGTCAAATGAATAAATAAAATCTTTAAAAAATATATTTAAAAAAAGAATAAGAAAAGTGGGGGATGCCTGGGTGGCTCAGTTGGTTAAGCAGCTGCCTTCGGCTTGGGTCATGATCCCGCCGTCCTGGGATCGAGTCCTGCATCAGGCTCCTTGCTCAGCGGGGAGCCTGCTTCTCCCTCTGCCTCTGCCTGCCATTCTGACTGCCTGTGCTCACTCTCTCTGACAAATAAATAATAAAATCCTTAAAAAAAAAAAGAATAAGAAAAGCGGGAATACATCATGAAGCAGGAACTGTTGAGCAGGGTAAGGTATTTGGAGTTTATTATACATGCAGGGAAATCCATGGAAGGATTTAAAGAGAGTAGTGGAACCATCTGATTTATAAAGGATCCCTGTGGTACAGCAGGCAGAGTACAAGCAGGCTGACCTGAAAGGAGTGTGTGTAGTCCCCAGAAGAAAGATGACAGAGGCTTGTACCAGAGTGGCACCAGAGCAAGGGAAAGGAAAAGAATAGACAGTTCCAGGGTATATTGGAAGGTAGACATGACACAAGTCGGGATGACTATCTGGAGTGAGGGAGAATGAGGTATCATGAATGGTTTCCAGGTTTTCTGCTTGAACTCTTAGTGTCATACACTGAGAAAGTCATCAAAGAAGAGAAATAGATTTTTATAAGGGATGATAGGCAGAAAATCAAATAATTCTGCTTTAGATGTGGAAAGTTTGAGATGCCTATGAAATTCATATGAAGGGGGTGGTGGTAGGCAATTGGATATATGAGTCCAGAGCTCAGATACAAGGTTTGAATGATACCTAAATGTCCTTCTCAACAGCATATAACAGATACACAGATACTGAACTTGAAGCTGTTAGAATGGATTGATCACCTTACAAGAGAAGGGAGAGAAAAGAGGGCTTTGTGTTCTAGTACCTGAGTTTTAACCCTTAGAATTTAGGAAAAGTAAAAGCAATGAGAAAGATCCAGAAGAGTATAGAGTTGCCAGAGCCAGTGCCGGCCTTGGTAGAACAAATGCAAAATACCAAGACAGGCTCAGGTGCAAGTCAGGTTGTGTATTTGTGGTCTGTAGTTGAGGATAATTGGGGTAGCATTTCTCAGTCTTGAGTTACTCTCTTAAACTTGAGTCCTGTATTAGTCAGGACACCTTAGGTTCTTTGGTCCAATAAAAACCTAATTCAAATTTGCTTAGGGAAAAGGAAATTTATTGAAAGAATATCTGAATATGTCAGTCCATCAAAGGAAGAGGGTCCCTTTCAGTACTTGCTTGATCATTCTTGTCTTTGTGAATTAAAACACATACAAACAAAAACAAGTGTAGCATTCTGAGGTTTTGTTTTTTTTTTTTCCCAGTAGTACATCAATAGTTGAGAGGAAATAAGTTTAGGTAGCGTGAGGTCCTTATTTTTCATTATTAGAACTAACAGAAATACTATTTTAGTATGTTTGACATATATTTTAAGGGTATTAAAGAAAAATATCTTGATTTTTGTTACCATTTTGCGTTGTCTACTTTTCAGTAGAATAAATGTCTGTTGCTTTCTTATTGACTTCTCCGGTAATAAGAATAACCGAATTGTTTATTCTTCTGAGCCTTTACATGTGAATTAGCTTGTGTGGTGTTCAGATGCATGTGAGCATCACATGCATGGTCATCCGCCCAGGAGGTGGATGAAGCTATAACTATCCCACTGTCCCTTGGAAGAAAGTGTGAGGCACAGCAGGTTAAGTGGCTTACTTACAGTGGCCCAACCAGTCACACAGCCAGGCATTCTGCTGCAGACGTGTTTCTGCTGCCGCTTCACTTCGTAGCACAACAGATTCACCTCTCAAACCATTGTGCAGGCAGTAGGAACCATTTAAATGATGAGAGGTGATTTAGAAATTAACATTTTTGGCAGCAGATCGGAAAACAGCCATGGTAGATTTGTGTTTCTGCTGAAGCAATGACTGACACAATTTTGGCAGGTTTTGGAGACTTATTTACTAATGACAAGGTTTGTATGGTTATTTTGATTATTTACAGTATTTCACCTCTGCAACTTACAAGGTATGGGCCTTGTACAAGTTGTTTTACTTCTCTGTGCCTCAGTATCCTCAGTTATAAAGTGAATATAATAGTATTTACCCCATACCGTTATGAGAGTCAAGTGGGTTAATACTTATAAAGTGCTAAGTACAATGCCTGACATCCAGTAACACAGTAACAGCTCTATAAGTGTTCATTAAGTAACTTAAATAACAGGCTAGGGAAAATAGAACAAGAGTAACAGGAGGAAAGGTAAGCGATAAAAGCTCCATAATGCTCAGCAGTTAACTTGGGAAAGAACTTAAGGTTTGTAAAACTGCCTCCTGCCAGATGGGCAACAGAAAGCCTACTTTTCCTTGGGAAAGTCGTTCCAAACTTTGTCCTTGTGCTGGCAATAAGAGGGCTGTTCAGGTTTGGTAGAGGTAGCAGATAAACCGAGGACCCTCCCTCAAAACATGAATAAGAGGGGGCAAGTGGGGGGTGGGTGGGGGGCAGACATTGAGTGGTGGGAAGCTTGCATTTTTTTGGCACCTTTGATGTGCCAGGCACAGTATTAGGCCAGTTTTAATATGTCACCTTGTGCTTAAAACACTGCTAACAGCTGACTTCTTGGCTGAACATCTCTAGACTGAACACTCTAATTTATGGCCCCAAATGGTATCTGAACAAAAAGGGAAAAAAGCTTACAGCTTCTGGCGCTCAGTTTGACACCCTCTCTTTTTATTTTAGCCATCCACACGAAGCAAATCAAATTAAACCTTTTCTCGTATCAAGGATAAGGCCCATTTATTCGACCCAGCAATCAAAAGAGTATAACCATTTCTTTCCCTCCCCACTGTTGATTTCTAGGGCTAGGGGTCCTTTACAAATGAGATCTGTAAGTCTGTGGAGCCCCCCGATGCAGAACTTAGGACTCTTACTGTGATCAGATGAGCCACTGTCCATCATAGATGACTGGCTCGTTTCTGGGTCCCATTGATTATTTGGGGAGACATCAGAAGCCAAGTCAGGTCTCAGTGGTTTTTTTTTTCCATAAACCAGCTCCCTTTCCCCAGCCCCCAGGAAGAATTGGTTCACCTGACTTTGGCCTCTTGGCACTGTGGCTGTATGCTCTTGATGACCTGCTTCCTGTCACAGATGGAAACAAGTCAACTGACCAGTTCCCAGTTAGGCCAAGTATAGAGAGATGGGCATGTCCCAGATGGATCACTTGATAAATTTCCTTGGTCTCTACTTCTAAAGCCGTGTTGCACTTCAAGTTTGCTTCATAGATCCTCCTGTCCTTTACTTTTATGTAGAAGAAACTGTGGATTTTTTCTTTCCTTCTGACACATGCCCTCTTGATTCTCAACCCACTTGTCCAGACCAGATCTTCAGACATACTTTAGACGTACTTTTGCTGTAACATCCCAGTACATGGTAATAAATTAGTAGCTAAAAGTTTACAAATGCTGCTTTCATTTAAGATCGGAGTTGGCAAACTTTCTTAAAGGGCCAGATAGTAATATTTTAGGCTTTGCAAACCAAGAGGCAAAACTGAGGCAATTATGTAGATATTTGTATAACCATTTAAATGTACCCCATTTCAAAATGGGAAAACCATTCTTAGTTCATAGGCAGTAAAGAAACCAGGCTGGATAGGCTGCAGTGACCTGATCTAAGAGGATTTAGAATTCCTGCTGATAAAAAGACTTACGAATATGAGTTCCTTTACCACAAGTTAAGCTTCATAAGGATGGGAATAATTATCTTGTTTGCCGATATTTCCCAGGACCTATCAGAGTACCTGGAAAAGAGCAAGTCCTCAGTATATATTTGCTATTTGATTTGGATTGAACATGAATAAGACGAACAGTGAGCAGCCCTAGAACATCATGGGCCTCCCCTGAAATTCCTTTATCTTGTGACAGAAACATAGCTGGTATTTGAATACAAATATTTCCATGTTCAATTTTCAGGAGTGGGGGATGGTAGTAGATGCATGTTAATACATGCTAAGCACTATAATAAGCAAGGGTTGGTGTAGTGTTTAATAGATGTCAGGCAACTGATCTAAGTCTTTTAGTATATTAACACAGTAAGTCTCTAAAAAATTATTATCCTCATTTTATGGATGAGGAAATTGAGGCAGAGAGGCTAAGTGACTTGCCTGAAGCCACATAGCTAGTAAATGACAAAATTGGAATTCAGACCCTAGCTCCAGAGTCCTTTTCCTCACCATTACATTTTTACTGTCTCTAATGTAGATTGAAGGGAAGGGATTAGCTATTTTTACTCATGGCTGCTACTAGAATGAAAAATTGCGCTTAAAAGGGCTCATGAATCCTCTCGTTCATTTTCTTTGTTTTTCCCGTGTTTCTGCCTCAGGTGGTCGAGTGCATCATCATCAAGCAAGCACATGTCCCAGAGCCAAAGAGCTAAAGGGGTTGATTTTGAATCAGATGAGGTAATAAAGTAATATTGTTAAATCTTCATCAGTTTTCAGCTGTTTATAAAATTTAAGTAAGGACTGCTAAGCTAGTTGCTGGAAATGATTTTTTAAAATACGTGCATTGATAACCTTCCTTTGAACTGTACTTAATGTTAAGAATCAACAAGTAGGGGCACCTGGGTGGCTCAGTGGGTTAAGCTTCTGCCTTCAGCTCAGGTCATGATCCTGGGGTCCTGGGATCGAGCCCCATATCGGGCTCTCTGCTCAGCGGAAGTCTGCTTCCCTTCTCTCTGTCTCTGCCTGCCTCTCTGCCTACTTGTGATCTCTGTCTGTCAAATAAATAAATAAAATCTTAAAAAAAAGAATCAACAAGTAGCGTTTGTTGGGTACCCGTAAATCTAAATATTCAGCTATAAAAGGCCTGCGAATTTTTAAAATATGATATTCACTGAATTCTTAATTAATTTGCCCTGTTAATCGGATCAGAATAGTTTTTCCTCCATTTCTGTCATTTATATTTGGAGAAGTGATGATGATATTCTAGAAGTTTTTAATATTACTTTAATAAAATATTAAGTACTTACTACATGCTTTACACATTTCAAATGTAAAAGGGTACATGGTGGTGATTTTCATTTACAGAGGGGTTCAGATATTGACTAAAGTGCCACAAGGCAGGACATGTGAAAGAAACTCCAGTTTCTGTCTGGGCCATAAAACTACCAAGTCTCTGCTAACCTGGGGGAGAAGGAATAGAGAGGCAGACTCAAGACTAGCCTCTTGGCTTCACTCATCTGTTCATTCAGCTGTGTTAAAGCCTGGCCTTACCCATTCCTCCACAGCAGCCAGTTGACGGGCCTTTGCTAGTTTTTGTAGAATTGCTTTTATATGTTTTTCTTAGCTCTGTAACCCCTTTCATTTCTTTTTTTTTTTTTTTTTAATTTTTGAAAAAGTTTATTTATTTGAGAGAGAGTGTGCAGGCAGTGGGGAGGGGCACAGGAAGAGGGAGAAGCAGACTCCCCGCTGAGCAGGGAGCCGTACCCAGGACCCTGAGATCATGACCCCAGCAGAAGCCAGACACCTAACTGACTTGAGCCACCAAGGCACCCCATTTCTTTTTATTTTTATTTAAAAAGTTTTTTAATTGTGGTACAAACATACAGGGTAAAACTTGGCATCTTGGGGTGCCTGGGTCACTCAGTTAAGCATCTGCTTTTGGTTCAGGCCATGATCCCAGGGTCTTGGGATCGAGCCCCATATTGGACTCCCTGCTCTGTGGGGGAGAAGGCGATCTCCCTCTGCTCCTGCTCCTGTGTGTTCTTTCTCTCTCGCACTCTCACACTGTCTCTCAAGTAAATAAAATCTTTTTTTTAATGATTGATTGATTGGTTGATTGATTTGACAGAGATCACAAGTAGGCAAAGAGGCAGGTAGGGAGAGGGGGGTGGTTAGGGAGGGGGAGCAGGCTCCCTGCTGGGATTCGGGGCTCAAACCCAGGACCCTGAGACAGTGACCTGAGCTGAAGGCAGAGGCTTATTAACCCAGAGTCACCCAGGCGCCTCAAAATAAAATCTTAAAAAAAAATAAAAACAACTTGCTGTCTTAAACATTTTTCAGCGTGCAGTACACTAGTGTGAAGTATATTCACTTTGTTGTGTGATAGATCTCTGGAATTTTTTCATCTTCTGGAATTAAAAATCTCCACCCATTGAGCAACCCCTCATTTCCCTTTCCTCTCAGCCCCTGGTAATCACCATTCTACTTTTTGTTTCTATGAATTGGACTGCTTTAGATATGTGTGGTAAGTGGAGTCACAGTGTTTATCTTTTTGTGACTGACTTTTGTCACTCGGCGTGCCCTGCAGGTTCATCTCTGCTATAGCCCTTGACTCACACCTTTAGTTTTGAGCTTGAGTTGTTGCTGTCATGTTCCTGTATCCCACCTGGGGATACAGCTTGAGGAGAACCAGCTTGAGACGAGGAGTCACCAGCAGTTCAGGCTGCAAAGAAAAATGGCAGCATGAGCTCAGGCTCCCTGTGAAATAGTACAAGGTTGCCTCCAGGAGGGAAGCAAGCGGTTGTGGTCATTTGTTCATTCCAATCATGTAGATGGACATGTTAAATGTTAAAGTTAGAGATTCGGATATAGTTTATGTTAACTGCAAAGAAAAGCAATTAGAAGGTTATTATGCCTCAAGTTGGATTAATCTCTGGTTTTTAGTAAGTTCTGTCTTTGTTAATAACAGAAAATGAATCAGTAATGTGAGTGAAATTGTATTTTTCAAGGCATTCATTTCTCACTAGAGATAGGTAACGTAGGTAACAAATGATAGCTAACTTAGCCTAACACCAAATAATTATCCCTTTTTATTAATGTCTTAAAAGAAGCAAATCAGGGGCACCTGAGTGGCTCAGTTGGTTAAACATCAGCCTTCGGCGATCCCAGGGTTCTGCCTCCGGTTTCGCATCGGGCTCCCTGCTCAGCCAGGAGTCTGCATCTCCCTCTCCCTCTGCCACTTCACCTGCTTGTGCTCTCTTGCTATTTCCCCCTCTCTAATTAATTTAAAAAGAAAGAAAGAAAATTTACAGACAAATTTGCTTTCTCCTGGGTATTTAGCTAGAGAATACATCAGAATCAATTTTAAGTTATCCTCATCAAATTTTATAATTTGGACTTATCTGAGGTTTGTTAGTTTTCCTGCTCTTACTGTGCACAAAATCTTCAGCCTCATTCCAGCACGAGAACTCTTCCATACTGCTTCTTTTTCCAGAAAGGTATTTGAAAGATTGATTTGCTAGGTCTTTTTGTTTTGTTTTTAAAGATTTTATTTATTTATTTGTCAGAGAGAGAGTGCAGGAGCGAGCACAGGCAGACAGAGTGGCAGGCAGAGGCAGAGGGAGAAGCAGGCTCACCGCCGAGCAAGGAGCCCGATGTGGGACTCGATCCCAGGATGCTGGGATCATGACCTGAGCCGAAGGCAGCTGCTTAACCAACTGAGCCACCCAGGCGTCCCTGCTAGGTGTCTTTTTGCAGCAGTCTAAGAGTAGCTGTCTACTGCTGGCATGAAATAGGTAACAGGAAATAAGAATTATAGCTATTTCTGAGGTCATGTGCCTTCATATTTGGCCGGGAGGGTGAGTTTCCAGAATATTAGGTAACACCAGTAATAAAATGTAATTGGGAAAAAACCTTTTGAAAAGCAAACAGAAATGACTTGAAGAGTATTAACTTTCCTGGCTTACCCATACTTTATTTGCCTTTTTTAAGGTTAATAATTGAGAGAAATGTATATGGTATATGTTGTAGGGATCCACACACCCACACACACACATACACACATATCAGGATCAGTTCTTTTCAGTGCTTGCTAAGAATTTAACTGACTGACTGACTTCCACGGTGAAATAGCTACCAGGGAAGGGAAAAAAAGATAAATGAACAGACTATTCATATGCATAAGGCAAAGAGAACAATGAAAGGCACCTCATGTGAAAGGACAAAATGGCTTTTATTGGTATTGCTGTTTACCCGTGAGCATGTCTGTCATGTCTGAGTGAAGCGTGGAACAGTCACTCATGTAACATTTGTATGTCATTTCAGGATGATGATGACGATCCTTTTATGAACATGAGTTCTTTAAGAAGAAACAGAAGATAATATATTTAATATAACTTTGAAGTTTTCAAGGTTCAGGAGAAATCAAAATGTTGCAAGCTGAGAGTTTACAGTTGAAGATTTTTAAAGTACCGCTGTTAACTAAAGAATTTGAAAGAGATGTACTTAACAGGGAAATTTCATGTATAAGAATTTGTGTTTTGGGGTATCATTTCCTGAATATGACTCCTTTAATTGAGATGCTTCCCAGCTCAAGAACATACAGAATAAGATTGGGTCTCCTTATTTTTTAAATTAGTTGTTAACATTACCTGGGGCTGCTCTATAAAATCAGAATGTTATTTTCTTCACATGTATTAGTGTACGTCTTACCAAATGAGGGCTTTCCTTAAATACCATTCTTGAGAGTAAGGATTAAAAGAAATCTATCACTATGTTTCTGCTTCATGATCAAAGACTATCAATATTTTAATATAGTTACATTTAGCCAAAGTTGAGGAAAAGAGCTTATAAAATTTGACCCCTTTATAATTTTAATTCTAAAGATTCTGGATTTCCTCAAGGTCAAACAAGCTTTGCTGTGCCTAAGCTCACTGTTCATTACTACGTATTATTCTTTTTCTAAAGCTTGTGATAGTGTCAGACACTGAGACTTTGAATGTTAGAGGTACTTTATGCTTTGAATAATTAGACATATTTATATTAAAAAAAAAATCTCAGAATTAAGTTTTTGATTTTAGTTGTAACAAAGATTTTTAAAAGATTGGGTTCCCATTAGTCATTTTCTTCATTCTTCATGGTTCTCTCTTCTCTTATTCTGGAGCTCTCTCATCTATTTCTACAAGGAAAAGTGTTTAAAAAAAAAACCTTAGGGACGCCTGGGTGGCTCAGTTGGTTAAGCGGCTGCCTTCGGCTCAGGTCATGATCCCAGCATCCTGGGATCGAGTCCCACATCGGGCTCCTTGCTCGGCGGTGAGCCTGCTTCTCCCTCTGCCTCTGCCTGCCCCTCTGTCTGCCTGTGCTCGCCTCCGCTCTCTCTCTCTCTGACAAATAAATAAATCTTTAAAAAAAAAAAAGCCTTATTCTACTGTATTTTTTTCAAAAATATTGAAGAACGTTTTTAGATATAGAGTGATCAATTGAGCATTATATTAAAGTACTGAACTATAACTTCTGTGGACTATCAGTGCCAAAATTTTATATTAATAATATTTTATCTTAGCATTGGACATGGCCAGTTCCAGACATCTTAGTGAAGCAGCCTTGTTAAGGCCATATTTTCTCCCTTCCAAGTACTGGCCAAGCCCGACTCTGCTTAGCTTCTGTGATCAGGCACATTCAGGGGATATGGCCGTGGGCAAGCTTGTATTTCTTTACTTGTGTTGCAGGGGTGGTGGGGGGCAATAACGATTTGACCTATTTAGATTTAAGCTCAATTCCATCTCCATCTTAAGACTGTTAAAACAGTCTGGAGTATTTCTTGTTTTCATCTCTGATGTAGCTGTACATAAAGACTTCCTAGGGAAGTCACAGATCTCGGTGGTACAACAGCCTGAGATTTCTTCACTTAGAGAATTTAACACTTGACTGAGCAATATTCGTGATTACTGGTGTGGTCACACCTGAACTATGTCAAATTATAAAAGAACATTTGCATAGTGGCTTTCTCCATATTATAGCCCTTTGACATGGCTTTGGTCAGAACTGGGATATAACATTCTGTGGGATGGATTGGGATAAAAAAAATCTGTTTTAAATATTTTCTGTATCAACTTGAGCATAAAGATTAGGTGAGCCAGCTGCATTAACCCAGCGAAAAGCATTGTCCTGTGAAATATTCTCAGGACCATGTCACAACATCCTTACTATTCCCAGCAGCAGCGAAGCCGGGAATGAGAGTTGCTTCCTGTGTAGAATGGAAGCTGGTTTGGATAAGGGCGTCCGGGCAATGTAGGCCCCATATGGGGCAGGGTCAGCTGATGACTCTTCTCTACTGCCACCGAGATGTGCCCGCGTGGGGGTCATCGTGAAGGACACAGTCACGAAAGCATACTAACAGCTTCTTGTGAAAAAAGAAGACTTTTCTCCAAAAATTGCTCCATGGTCTGACAAAGGTACTAAATGTCATGCCGATAGCTCTCAGGAAAGGTGATTCCATGGCAGCTAGAGAAGTGAAAATCTCAGCGAATCCAAGTCACTTTAACAGCTTGTATCGCTCCAATATGGTAAAACATGAAAGAAAATCCTTTCTGATTGAATATTGTTAAAACAGTTAAGTATGCCATATAGCCTTGCTTTTCTCTATCAAGGCCATAAAATCTAGGGTCTTTTGGGTTTTCAGACATGTTAGTACAGGTGTGTAGAGGTGATTCCAAATGATGACAACCTGCAGTTGCTTTCTGGAGGCCAAGAGAGCAGTGCTGAAAACATTCTTAGGGAAAGATCTTTTCATCATTTACCAAAGAATAGACCTCTTTCTGGTGTTTTGTTCCTATTGTAAAAATAGAGCAACGCGTTTACAAGGTTAAGAATGCACTGTAGTTCTAGGAAATTCTAGGAAGTATAACTGGTGCTTAGAAAGTACAAGCATTTAGGCATAGGACTTAATTCGGGTACATAGAGACCATTCCCTGTAAGTTTTGAAAATTACAGAGTACAGGGGCGACTGGGTAGCTCAGTGGGTTAAAGCCTCTGCCTTTAGCTCAGGTCATGATCCCAGGGTCCTGGGATCGAGCCCCACATCGGGCTCTCTGTTCAACGGGGAGCCTGCTTCCTCCTCTCTCTGCCTGCCTTTCTGCCTACTTGAGATCTCTATCAAATAAATAAAATCTTAAAAAATAAAATTACAGAGTACAAAAACAGAAAAGTCACGTGGCTTAAGGAATTATAAAGTGAGCACTCATGACATTTCTAAGCAGGTCAAGAAATAGACCATCACTTGTGCCCCGGAAGCCCACTGAGTGTTCTGCCGGCTCCTCGGGCTAACCAGTCTTGATTTCTGTCATTGAGAAGCTCTTCTTTTTGCCACAAGGTGGTGCTTCCGCCGTTGGATGGCAGATAGGATGATGCAACGGCAAATCTGAAAAGAAGTATAGTTTTGCAGTAAATTTGGAACCTATGCGATAATACTAAGCCTATGCAGTAATACCAAATTAGCCTTCTAATTTTAGATGTAAATTGCTTTACATATTTCACCTGGCTCTGCCTGTGACTGAGGAAATTGCCAGTTCAATAAATTTTACAAATACTGGTTCAAGAAGAAACTTTTATGTTTTAATAAACAAAGAGAAAACGCTTTATTAGAAAAAATAAAAAGTCTCCCATTGTAAAATTTGTCTTTTGAAATGTACTATCTTTAAAAATAACTTTCCCGGGGTGCCTGGGCTCAGTGGGTTAAAGCCTTTGCCTTCGCCTCAGGTCATGAGCCCAGGGTCCTGGGATCAAGCCCCACATAGGGCTCTCTGCTCAGCAGCGAGCCTGCTTCCTCCCCTCTCTCTGCCTGCCTCTATGCCTACTTGTGCTCTCTGTCAAATAAATAAATAAAATCTTTAAAAAAAAAACTTTCCCCCAATATAATCTGACTTTTTAAATCTATTATGCATTTAATTCATGGTGTTCTGTAGCTTTTTTAAGGCTTATTTCCATTAAGATTATTGTAAAAGTTTTGTAGAATAAAGGTTTGTGTTTTAAGTCCAAAGAGCTTCCATATTCTTGAATGAAAAATGTCTGCATTTTGTTATTTGCTTATCCCTTTTAATACTTTTTTTAAACTCACTGTTTATTAGCTAGGTCTGAAGATACCAGAATCTTAGTTTGAGCTCTGTAAAGCCAGTTAACACAGCTTGCTATTGCTGGCACATTTGTACATCTTGACCATGACTATTCACTAGATCTGGTTTTAGCTGTTTTTAAATTATAAAGGCAATGAATATTTATTCTTTAAATCAAACGGAGTATGTATTAAAAATACATTTTCCTGTAATCCTCTCCAGACTTAACTCCCAACAATTGGGTACACATTTCTCCGATTACTTGAGCATGATTACTGACCAAAATTGTTGAATTAGAACCTCCCGTTACGTAGTCACATATTTGAGTCCCATCAAGGTGTATTTTCAGCTTGGTACTTGACATCCTGATGTTTTCACAACTGCTTTGTCAACGTCTCTTAGTCAAGCCACCATTGTCTGTTTTGAGGGATAACTACTGCTTTTCAGTTCACCATTGAAAGGTTACCACTCCCTTTGAGTCAGATGCAGAAATGTTTCATCTGTGTGCCTTGCCATCAGAAAGCGGTAAAGTGATTTTCAAAGGGCTCTTCGCCAGCCATGGCCCATGATAGTGGGTTGATTTAAGAAACAAGCGCAGCAGGTGTCAGGCTGGTTGAGCTAGACCACACGCTGCTGCTTTGTGCCACTCTGCGTCCAGTGATTCGCGTGGAGCTACCAGCACTACCGCAGTAAGTACCCTTGATCACGTCTCCTGTTCAGTTTCAAAGGTTCCATGTTTATTGTATTTAAAAATCAGTATTTTTTACTGATTTTTTTTTTATTTGCTCAACTTTAAGCTTACAAATTTAACTCCAGTCTTCCTATTAGTGCATTTGAATTGATTACAGGGTGTATCTGGACTTGGAGCCAATTGCCAAGGGCAAAAAGCCGTTGCTTAATAGGGTGGGAGGCACAACTGCATTTCTGTAGGTCCTTTGACAGACTGTAAATAGGACGCACTGAATGAAGGCATCCGTTTTACATTATTAAAATGTCTTACTATAAATACTGAGCTCAGGCAATCCATCTATCCATCCATCGTAGACAAAAGCCCCCCAATGTTTTACCACCCCAATCTCAATACAGAGTTTTTTAGTAGTGGTTTAAAGCTAGATCATGTTTTGTTTGCTTTTTAATTTTTTAAAACATTTTTTGCATTAGAGCACAAGCAGGGTGGAGGAGAAGCAGAGGTAGAGTGAGAAGCAGACCACTTGCTGAGATCATGACCTGAGCTGAAGGCAGACCCTTAACTAAGCCACCCAGGGACCCCTAGATCATTTTTTTACATTTTTATTTGAAATAATACTGAATTTTGTGAAAGATTTGCTAGAATAATTGAGAAGTTTTTTACCTTTTACTCAGATTTACTAATTTTTACGTTTTTATCATTTAAAAAATATGTGTATATTATATACATATTCATACGCACATGTGAATATGCACTCACATATAAAAATTTTTTTCAGTCTTCGAGAGGTTTCAAGGAGTAATGCTCCTTTACACCTAATACTTACTGTATATTCCCTATGAATAAGGATATTGTCTTATATGACATCAGTTAAACTGTTAGAAAATTTAAAATTGATTCAATACTTTAATTTTTAAAATTTTTATTTTTTTAGTACTTTATAGTCCATATTTCAATGTTGTCAGTCCCAATAATTTCCTTACATAGCATCTTTTTCCCTCTAGTCCAGGGTTTAATCTTTTTTTTTAATATGTAAAACATTTACATGCTTCCAGAAGTCTAACCATTTAAAATGTGTACTCAAATCTTTCTCCCTTCCCTATCCCTTTCACTCCTTTCTACTCTACCAACTGTAGGTAAACAATTCCATTCTTGTTTAAACTTTCTGCATTTCTTTTTGCTAAAAAAACAGTATTTTTAAAAAAAGATTTTATTTATTTATTTGACACAGAGAGGTCACAAGTAGGCCGAGAGGCAGGCACAGAGAGAGAGGGAAGCAGGCTCCCCGCTGAGCAGAGATTCCCTATGCGGGGCTCAATCCCAGGACCCTGAGATCATGACCTGAGCCGAAGGCAGCAGCTTAACCCACTGAGCCACCCAGGCGCCCTAAAAAAGCAGTTTTGTGTATTTTTTCATTTTCCCTTCTTTCTTACACAAAAAGTATGTGTGTGTGTGTGTGTGTGTGTGTGTGTGTGTGTGTGTGCGCGCGCGCGCACGCGCGTGCATTCTACCCCCTCTCAGCCCCCGAATAATCTGTGCTGGAAATCACTCCATGTCATTTTACAAGGCTCCTCTTTTTCATAGCTACATAGTATTCCATTGAGTTTAAATACCATAGTTTATACTATCATTCTCTCATATTTGGCTATTTAAGTAGTTAAAACATTTACAATTACACAAATAATGCAGTAATGCTCATCTTGCATGTTAGTGTTTTGACATTTTTAGACCTATATCTTCAAGAGCAAATTCCTAGAAGTCAGAGTTACTGGGAGTAAGTGTATATGTAGTTCTAATAACATGGCCAAATTCTCTACCATAGAGGTTGTACCATCTTGCATTTCTGCCAGCAATGTGTGCGGTCATCTTCCCCACACAATTTAAAGTCGATTTTATTACTGGTAAGCCATTAATTCCTGGTTGGCCGAGATCTGACTTTCACATTTAGATCCAACTTGTTTACTTTACTGTGTATAACTCTTCCCCAGAGAAATATGATCATCATATTTCAAAAACCACAGACCTCCTTGATTCCATCGCCTGCAAGCTGAATTTTCAACGGTAATTGCTAGAATTTGTCTTTATTGTTGTACTAACTTTGTAAAATAGAAATGAGCACAAAATTAATATAAGAAAAGACAACTTTTTTTCTGGTGCTCAAAACTAATGACCTCAAGTGACAAAAAAAAGTATTAAAGCACTTTTAGGAGTGTAAGACCAATGACAGCTGTTGCTTACATCCTCTGAAAATGAGTTGCAGATCCAGTGATGCCTTCTAGAAATATAATTTCTACTTGGTATTATTTTTTTTTAAGATTTTATTTATTTGTCAGAGAGAGGGAGTACACACAAGCAGGCAGAGTGGCAGGCAGAGGCAGCAAGAGAAGCAGGCTCCTTGCTGAGCAAGGAGCCCGAAGCGGGACTCGATCCCAGGACTCTGGGATCACAACCTGAGCCAAAGGCAGCAGCTCAACCAACTGAGCCATCCAGGCATCCCTATACTTGGTATTATTTAAAAAAAAAAAAAAAAGACCCAGGAAACATCTTTCTTCCCTCTATAAGATGCAGTATTAATCAAATGGTTTTAGATACCATGCTTAATTTTCTTTCACTCTCTAAGGATCCAATTGAAACAAAGCACACAACAGAAATAAAAGAGAAGTAGAAAAAATAGCTCATCAGCAATTAAGAGCATAGAATTTGAGCTTGTGCTGGGAAATATGACTCAACCTGTAGGATAACAGAAAACCTGAAATATGAACTCCATGGCTCCACCCATTAGAAGAATCCTATCTTCTCTTTGCTCCCGCAGATATCTAATGAAGAAATCCTCATTTTAAGTCGTTAACTAGCAATAGGATCAGGAGATATTTCCACAGAAGGATGGTCTTACATTGAGTTTAGAAGATAAAGATTTATATAAGTTTCCACAGAAGGATGGTCTTACATTGAGTTTAGAAGATAAAGATTTATATAATTTTCTGTGAAGAAAACTTAGATATGCCCCCAGAATCCTACTAGATAGCAAAAGGGGTACCCAGAAAAGTTTAAAACTTGCTTCCTGGGTCATCTGACTCCAAGTCTAGTATCTACCACAATAGACAGTACTATTTCCCCTGTCTGGGCACTGTGCAAGGCTCTAGGACATGACGTGTGGAATAACACCATCCTGGCCTGTAAGAGTGGACAGGTAAGTCACAGAGTACCACAAGGGAAGTGCACATCCGAGAATGGATCTTATGTTACAGGAACACTTTTAACTGAATAGATAAGGCAACACAGCTTGTTCTTGGGTTGTGGAAATCAAGGAGGTCAGTGAGTCTTCACAGGAGAGAGAAGACTTCGGCTAGCTCTTCCATGAAGAGGAGTTTTTCTGGCCCTGGGATCAGAGGGAGGATGATTCGAGACAGAAATAGCATCTTCGAATGCAATAGCATCATGAAGTGCGGGTAGGCTGTGAGATGACTGCAAGACTCTAACCATGGTGAACAAGTGAACAAGAAAAGGAGCAAGTGTAAGAAAGTAAGGGAAGGAGGGGATACAATGAGTTTTGGAGGATGTTGAATTGTAAGTGTGTGGGGGTTCCAAGTGGGCATGTCCAGGCAACAGTCAAATGTGTCATAACAACCAGGAGCTTTCGGGAGAATTGGTAAGTAGAGATACAGATCTCGGAGTCACTTGTGAGAGCTGGTTCAACCAATGGAGATGGTTGAGATCACCCAGGGGGACATTTAGTTCAAGAGGACCAGATGCTGGAGGATGGCACTCTGAATCGCCAAGAGTAGCTAGGAGTTCTGTGGTAGCACTGCTAAGGCTACCATTTGTTTACTGTAGGGATTAAATGGGCTGTTAGGAGCTGGCCCAATACCCACTCCATCATTTATAAAACTTTGTATGTAAAAGCATGGAGTAAGTCCAAACAACTTACAGAAGTATTTGGAGCCACAAACTGCATGTTGGAATTTGGGTGTACTTCTTTTATTTATCCAAAATATATCATTTTTTGGAAGACTTTTTTTATTTGTCAGAGAGAGAGCACAGCATGGGGAGCGGCAGGCAGAAGGGGAGGGAGAAGAAGCAGACTCCCCGCTGAGCAAGGATCCCAATGCAGGGCTCGAACCCAATGACCCCAGCCAAAGGCAGACGCTTAACCGATGGAGCGAACCAGGCATCCCCTAAATATATCATCTTAGTCTATAGCTCCAGGGAACTGGAATATTTCCAGCATACTTGGAAACCGATTCCAGGGGTAACATGCCCACACACTGTTTTTATTGCATTGGGAATATCTTAAGCCATACTTTCTATTTCAGGTCTACCTGATTCACTTTGTAACTAAAGTATGATATGCCATCCCACCTTTGCCACTAAAACAGATCAACTTTGAGTGACAGCCATGCGCCTGACATATGCTAATTGTTATCTCTTCCCCTCTGCCACTATGATTGGCACAAGAGAAGAATTGTGGGTTGGTACATTTTTAACTCAAGTAGGACCTTTTCAGGAAATAACCTTGGCGTTAGAGGAGCAACTGTTTGCGGTGCTGGAAATGTTAATGGAGTGAGGCTCTCAAACACTTCTTTCTGAGGCCTCTGTGTGTTATTACCATTCTGTAATTCTTGGTCTTGTGAGTGCTGGTGAGGTGATCTACTATTTTTCTTCTGTTTCAAGTCCATTTGAAAGAGTTAAATTCTCCGTTCTTTGGTATGTTTAATATGTGTGACTATTATTAGAGACAGAAATATAATTACTATCTGGCACAGCCTGACTCTACAAAGTGTCCTCAGTTTTATTCAGAACGCACAAAGGAAGGAGCTGTCTCATTCTGTAAGAGCAGCTCTATGTCTTCCCAAATCATCTTCATAATAGCAAATGATAATGTTATAGAACCATTACAGTCTCTGAGGAAGGGACTTCTTTTTAAAAACTGAACCTTGGCGTGGGGTGGGTGGGGGGACGTTCTTCTTTCATTAAGCACTGGGCTGTTGCTACAGTTGAGGGTAAATTCGGGCCAGGAGAGTGGGGCGCTGGGAACTCGGGAGACTGAGCAGAGAGCCGAATGCCCACGGAAGAGCACATCCATCCAAATTCCAACCAGCACCAATATTTACTTGTCTCCTTGACAGCTGGAAGTGCGAGAGAATGATCACACCCCTGGGAGCAGCCTTCAACCAGGGATTGACAGGAATTGGGGGGTAGATATCCAGCTCTTGTCTGCTGGTTTGGATAGACGATGTGTCTGCTTTGCAATGGCTTTCCCAAAAGGAAGGGGCTCCAGTCACTCACAGTGGTAGCTGGCCTGACTAAATAGACTACTGGCCCCTTTCCCAACCTTGTCTCGCTTTTCCACTCCCCTACTGGTGTTTGCCCTCATTTCCCAAATAAACCTTTCCTCTAGAATCTTTGTCTCAGAAGATTTGCTTCTGTGGAAAGCTAAGAGCTAAAATATGTCATCTTGTCTTCCGATGATGGGGAGGTTTCAGGCACCTGGCATAAATGCCCTCAAATTGCCAAGGGGGGCATGGGGAGAAATGTATCAAAGTGAAGGCATTAATTAGGAGATGAGTGCGCCTGTCACACAGCACCAAGCAGGATACATGGGGGCCAGTGCTTGGAAGGACACTGCCTACCTTTGATTCCTTTCTGTGTGCTCCAGGCTGACTAACCTTAGTCTGCCCATTCATTCTTTCTCAACAATTTGATTAAGTAGGATTCTGTTCTCTAAATTACTAGCACATTCCAGCTATCCCTCCCTGAGATGGTACCAAGTCATCTTAGTAGAACATTAAGTCTACCCAGGCTCTTGAATTACATGCTTACAGGTAGTCTCTTGGTTTCTTTTCTAGAACTACCTATTCCTTGATCTGCCTGGCACTCCTGTCCCTTCTCCTAGGACCAGTCACATAATCCCTTATTCTGACCACCTAGTCTTCTGTGACCCACCAGGTCCATCAGCAGAATTGAAGGACATCTGTTCACCACCCTCTCCCCTACATGGAGTTGCCTGAAGAGTGAATGCGAAAGGAAAACTGGAAACAGGGAATGGACTCCTTTGAACTTGCAGATAAAATAATGGGGAGAGGTAGGCTCAAAGCTCTAGGAGGGAGTGAGGTCAAAGGAGGATCTTTTTTGTGTTTTTTTGTGTTTGACTTCAAACTGAAAACTTGGCAATCAGCCATGTGTCCTCCTTTCCATCTCTGTCACCCTTGCTCCTCCCCTTGCCCGGCACCTTGATTCAGGTCCCACCTCTGATCCTGGATCACTTGACCAAGCCTCCAAATCTCCTGCCTCTGGCTGCAGCCCATTTCCCAGGAAGTCACTAGAGGGTTCTTTCTAAAATGCAGACCTGATCTTGTCAGTTTTGTACTTACAGCCTTTGGTGAATTCCAAGGGCCCTCGGGAATGCATTCATATCACTCTTTTTTTTTTTTTAAGATTTTATTTTTTTATTTGACAGACAAAGGTCACAAGTAGGCAGAGAGGTAGGCAGAGAGAGATAGCAGGAAGCAGGCTCCCTGCTGAGCAGAGAACCCGATGCGATGTGGGGCTTGATCCCAGGACTCTGGGATCATGACCTGAGCCAAAGGCAGAGGCTTAACCCACTGAGCCACCCAGGCACCCCTCATATCACTCTTATAGTCGCTGAATGTGCCAGGAGCATACTCACCTCCATGTCTTTGCATGTACCATGGTTCCTTCCTTCTGGAATACTCCATCTTCTTCCCTCTGCCTCCTCTGTGACCTGTTTGTTCCTGGTCCCTTAGGACTGAACCAAAGTACCACCTTTCTGGGAAGACTTCCCAGACTCCCTCCCACCTGGAGAAGTGCACCTGTATTTTATTGTGATGACGCTTAAACCATTTCCTAGCTGCTTATGAGTAGGAGAACTTGAACTGTATCCCTGAAGTCTGAAGAGGATACAGAAGCTAACATCTAACTTCCCCTGGAAAAGTTCCAAAGTGAGAGGTGCATGGGGCCTCTCCTCCTGACCTCCTGAGAAAAAGAGGACTTTGGTGGGTGGGGTCCATTCTTCAGGGTGAAGGTAGGACAAAGGAGCAGGGCCAAATGGAATTCTCAGAAGGAACCTGGACTTAAGTCTTTTGATGGAGTCCCACCAGGGGGAGATAATATAGACAGACTACCTGACCTTTACCATTTGAATGGGGGTGGGGTCCGCAGTTACAAATAGCCAGTCCAAGGATTACTGCATACCTAACATCGGATGGCAAGGTGGTGGGAACATTCAAGGGTCTCTGAAAAGCCCACAGTGGGAAAAGGAAAGCTTTTTTTTTTCTTTTAAAGATTTTATTTAATTTTTTTAGAGAGATGGGGAGAGACAGCAAGCACAAGCAGGGCTGGGGGTAGGGGGCTGAGGGAGAAGCAGACTCCCCACTGAGCAGGGAACCTGAAGCCATGGCTGGGCTGGATCCCAGGATCCTGGGATCATGACCTGAGCTGAAGGCAGATACTTAATTGTCGACAGAGCCACCCCGGCGCCCTAGAAAGCTTTTCACCAAGGGCAGAAAAGTTAAATAACTTGCCCAGGATCTCATAACTAGGAAGTGACAAAGCTGTGATTTGATCCTGACTTCCCGGGATGGGGTCAGTGGGTGGGTGGTCGGGTTGTCATGACTGGGAGAGACTACTCAATGGGAATGAAAACGGGTGAGCAAGGTATCAGGATTTCCTGTGGAGCAGGCAGAGAACAAAAACATGGGCAATGCACCCCTTACTAAAGCTTCAAAAGCTTCTCCGGCCACAAGGGGCAAGTAGCTACTTATCTCCTTTCATTCTTTGATCCTGTCAGCAGATTGGTCCGTTTTGAAGAGTTTCCTTGGAAAAACCTACCCCCCCACCCCCATTGTCTTAAGACCTGCAGGAAACTAAACCTAGGAAGCCCTCCAGCAAATCTGAAGTCTGGTGGGTGAAGGGGTTTGGAGAAGCCCTGCACTCTATTGCCTTACTCGCCTTTTTCCTTAAAAACAGCCGGACCCAGGGATCCGCCGCAGTGTGGAAACCGCGCCCGGGCTGACGCTCAGAGGGCACAGGTGGAGTGCATCCCCGTCTGAGCACAGGGTCCGCCCGGAGCCCGCACACCCGGCTTGACAAGCTGCGCGCCCCAAACGCCAGGCACCCCCGCGGGGGCCGCTGCCACCCGCCTGCTCACTCCCTTGACAGTAACCAGGCTGGGGCGGGATGGCGGGGCGAGTATGACAATAGGGACAGAGCCCCGGAAGCCGGGAGGAGTTGTACTCCCAGCGTGGGAGCAGGCGGAGCGCGGCGCGCCAGAAAGCGAGCGGGCGAGCGCGCGTGGGGAGAGCGCCTTGCGAGCCGCTCGGGGTTGCGTTCCCGAAGGGGTAGCCGGCCGGGCGGACGGAGCGGGCGCGCGTCACCGCCAGAGCCCGGGCGGGAGCCAGAGCCGCGGCGCGGCGCTGCGCAGAGCCTGAGAAGTGCGGCCAGCAGCCCCGAGCGCAGCCGGGCGCCTTCCCCTGCGGCGGACGTGGGCGCGGCGCGGGCTCGTGTGCCGGGGCTCCCGCAGGATGGGCGCGCGCGGGGTGCTGTTCTGCCTGCTCCCGCTGGTGCGAGCCGCCGAGCGCCCCGAGGGCCGGGCCGACGAGCCGGGCCTGGAGGCGGCCCTGGCCGTGCCCAACGCTTCGCACTTCTTCTGGAGCAACTACACCTTCTCCGACTGGCAGAACTTTGTGGGCCGGAGGCGCTACGGGGCCGAGTCCCAGAACCCCACGGTGAAAGCCCTGCTCATCGTGGCTTACTCCTTCATCATCGTCTTCTCGCTCTTCGGCAACGTCCTGGTCTGTCATGTCATCTTCAAGAACCAGCGGATGCACTCGGCCACCAGCCTCTTCATCGTCAACCTGGCGGTCGCCGACATCATGATCACGCTGCTCAACACGCCCTTCACCTTGGTGAGGCCCCGGCCCCCGCTGCGCCCCCGCCCGCCCGCGTCCCTGGCGCCCCTCTCTCCTGGGTCCTTACAGTTCTCCTCCCCCGGCCCGGGGCCCGGGGCGCGGGGGTGAGGGGTGGGGGCACGGGCTGCGCCTCTCCAGCTCCTTCCCCTCTGGCTTCCTCGCTGAAGTCTGAACTCTGTCCTGTCTCACAGACTTTCTGTCCCTGTGCTGTGACTCTTTGTGTTTTCATCCTTTTCCCTCCCGGTGACTGTCTCTATCCTCCCTTTCCCGCTCTTCCTGCCCTTCTCCGTGGTTTTGTTTTTCTGTCCTCTCTCTCGCTCTCTTTTCTGTCTGTCTCATCACCTTCTGAGCCCGAGCTTCTGCAGCAGGGGGCACTGGGGTCAGGGACTGGAGTGTCTGCAGTCACCCAGGAGCAAATGACCGCTTCCTATTTAATAGCACTGGCCTTTGGGCCTATTGGATATCCAGCCGTAAATCGAAGCTCCTGGAAATGTTGGTAGGATTGCTAAGTCACCTCTCATCCCCGAAGTTCCAGCCCATTCAATGCCCCCACACACACACTGCCACCCTAAGGTGCTGCTTTGTGCCACAGCTGCAACAGCAAACAGTTGCTAATTGTTAATGGACACTTCAGTGCATTTTCCTAGACCACTTATTTAAATTGCGTCTCTCCTTTGTGGTTTGACAACGAGGACCATGCTGTGTCAGCAGTGTGCTGGAGAAGAGATGAAGATGAGATGGGCTTGGGTCCCAGGGCTGGGCTGGGGGCACTTGCACGTGGGTGGTAGATGGACCCCTCCCCCCACCCCCCCATCCCCCCACCCCCCCACCAAGGCACTGGCTGCTCGGCATGAGCGGTGTCCTTTCTGTCCCTCCGGGACTTGGGACTCAGGAGTGTGGTTCTCCTGGGTGTTTGGGGATTGTGAGGGCTAGGACCAAGCAATTAATGATAGTTATCCCTTAGGTTTCTGCAGCATGAGTTACATTTTTTGTTTTGTTTTGTTCACTTTGTGGAATAACCTTGTTGTTATTGGTGTTTTTTTTTTAATATTTTATTTATTTATCTGAGAGAGAGAGTGAGAGCAGAGAAGGTCAGAGGGAGAAGCAGACTCCCCATGGAGCTGGGAGCCTGATGCGGGACTCGATCCTGGGACTCCAGGACCACGACCTGAGCTGAAGGCAGTCGCCCAACCAACTGAGCCACCCAGGCGCCCTGTTATTGGTGTTTTGACCAAAGCAGACTCTCTGTCTCTCTCCCTCCCTCTCTGTCTCTCTCTCACACTCATACTCAACCAGAAATAATAGACAAGCCAAAGGAAGAGGGTGAACTCCCACTTGTGTGAACATCCTTCCAAACCTCACATTTTAATACTGCATTCTCTCTCTTGTCCTCACTTATAAGAAAACTGTGTTTTTGGGGCGCCTGGGTGGCTCAGTGGGTTTAAGCCTCTGCCTTCGGCTCAGGTCATGATCCTGGAGTCCTGGGATCGAGCCCCACATCGGGCTCTCTGCTTGGCAGGGAGCCTGCTTCCTCCTCTCTCTGCCTGCCTCTCTGCCTACTTGTGATCTCTGTCTGTCAAATAAATAAATAAAAATCTTAAAAAAAAAAAAAAAAAGAAAACTGTTTTGCCAGTGAGGAAACTAAGGCACGGATAGAGGTTCAGTCCCTTGTCCAAGGTCACTTAGCTAGTAGTTGGTGAAAGGCAGGATAAGAATTACTTTTCTGGGACGCCTGCGTGGCTCAGTTGGTTAAGCGGCTGCCTTCGGCTCAGGTCATGATCCCAGCGTCCTGGGATCGAGTCCCACATCGGGCTCCTTGCTCGGCGGGGAGTCTGCTTTTCCCTCTGCCCGCCTCTCTGTCTGCCTGTGTTCGTTCACTCTCTCTGACAAATAAATAAATTAAAAAAAAAAATTACTTTTCTGACTCAAGTCAACTGAACCCAAGGGTGTCAGGTGAGGGGTGGGGGCTGTTCTTGGACCATGTTAAGCTTCCACTACTCCAAACCATAGACTTTTCCTGCTCGCTGGCCAGCTTATACCTAACTGATTCCTGGCTATTCGGAATCCTCTTGTCACTAGCCAAGGACAAAAGGGCTTCCAAATACCACCCCCTTCCATCCCATATCCCCTGTTACCTTGAAGCACAAGAGTGTATGAAAGGGTTGGGGGGAGGGTCTTCTAAGGTAAGGCATCCTGTCTTCCAGCTAGTTGGTGACAACATTCTTCATCCCTGGTCTCCTTTCCTGTCCACTTTACACACAACAGTGAGCATGAAGTTTAGCTCTGGTCATGAAGAGAAAAACAAACAGGTACTTAACGATTCCCGTGGCAGAGGCATGCATAGAATGTGGTGGAGCCTGGAGGAGAGAATCATTTGTTCTATCCTGCCAGAGTCCCAGGAGAGGGTCACAGGAGACTGTACAAAGAACGTGACATTTCAAAGGGGCCTGGAAGGGCAGGAGTTTCCCAGGTAGAGGTGAAGGCTCCATGCAGACAGAGGGACCGGGAGATCAAAGGCAAAGTGTGTCAAAGCTCATTTTGTGTTGAGGGGATGTCGAGTAGCTCTCGATTGGGTGGGGGGCAGTGGGGCAGGGAGTGCAGTGGGGGGTGAGCGGGGGAGCTGGAGACAAGCGGAGATGGACCAGGAAGGAAGGCTGGGACCAGCTTGTGAAGGGGCCTGGGTACTCCGGAGGCATCTGGCTCTGTCCCGAAGGCCAGGATGAGGAGAAGCAGGAAGGTGACAGTCATCTGATTTTTAGTTGGGAAAATGCCATCAGCAGTGTGAAGCCTGAATCACAAGTGGCCAGGACCAGAGGACAGGGGAAGCCTTTAGGAGGCTGGAAACGATCTGGGGGAGAAATGATGAGGCACTCCATGAGGACCACAGCCTTGGGACTGGAGGAGAGGAGATGATCTGAAAGCCGTGGAAGGCAGCCCCGGTTGGCTCTGTGATGTCTTGAAGGTGGGAGATGAGAAGCAGGAGTCGCTGACGATGTCTAGCTCCATAAAGTTCGTGGACGGCTCAAAAGCCTCATAAGGCTGCTGGCTCCCAACCGCACAGAGAGCAAATCTTTGGTCTACTGTCCTAGTGTCATTATCTGGCCACACTCGTCCCTCACAACTCTTCCGCACGCTCCCACCAAACCATCCCACTGCTTATCCTCAAACAAGGCCTGGGGTTTTTGACTCAGGGCCAAGCCCTTGTTCTTACTACCATAGGAACAAAGACTATTTATTCAATTTTTTTTTCTTTTTAAAAATTCCTTATTTATTTGACAGAGAGACACAGCAAGAGAGGGAACACAAGCAGGGGGAGTGGGAGAGGGAGTAGCAGGCTTCCCGCAGAGTAGGAAGCCCGACGCAGGGCTCAGTCCCAGGACCCTGGGATCATGACCCGAGCCAAAGGCAGACGCTTAACCGACTGAGCCCCCCAGGTGTCCCAAAACTACTTATTGTTTTTTTTTAAGATTTTATTTATTTATTTGACAGACAGAGATCACAAGTAGGCAGAGAGGCAGGCAGAGAGGGAGAGAGGAGAAAGCAGGCTCCCCACTGAACAGAGAGCCCAATGCCGGGCGGGATCCCAGGACCCTGAGATCATGACCCAAGCCGAAGGCAGAGGCTTTAACCCACTGAGCCACCCAGGGGCCCAAGACTCTCTACTCTTTAAAGCTCATCTCAAGTGTCTTTTGTCGTAATGGGAGTAGTTACTGTGTTAAGTGCTTCCTCTGTACAAAGCTGTACAAAGCTTTGTACAAGCTGTACAAAGCACTGCTTGCTCCATGTGTTCTTTCCTGTTTGATTTTCACAACAACTTTAGCCCATTTTACTGATGAGGACAGTAAAGCTCATAGAGCCTAAGAGCTTTGCCCCAGGTGACAGTCGTAAGAGGCAAATACTCTGTTGTAAAATCACTGCATGGTATTTCTGTCCAACTGACTTGTTCTGTTTTTTACTCTATCATGTTTCCTCTCTGCCTCAGCCCCTTCCCACCCCGTCTTGTGGCCCTCTGTCCGGGCCTTCTCTAGGGCACTGAGATACTGGGTCCTTCCTTCTTACATCCTGAGATACTGGGTCCTCTCCCCAGACTTGTTCAGAATCAGTGCCTGAGCTTTCTTGGGCATCAGTCAGGAGCAGCTCGAGTGCTGAGGGAGTGAGCAGGCAGCTGTGGGTGATGTGGGATGAGGCCTCAGTCTGCTCCTAGGGCCCCACACTGGGCTGGAGCTTGTCTTCTCCCCACCCTGCCTGCCCCTCTCCAGGCCCCTGGGTCCCCTTCCCAGATGAACTTGCAAGTTTGCTTAGTCAACATTAGAGAGCACAGCCCCCATGCTCTGTTGTGATTTTTCCTATGTGTGTCCCCCATTAATTCTGAACTCATGCGGGCCAAGAATGGATTTTATTATTACCAGAAAAATAGCTACTATTTCTTTCCAATAATATCTTTCTACTGAACTGCCAGACACGGTGTTCCACCCTTTATAGACCTTCTGAAACCTTACTCCTTACAATAAGCCTACAAGGTAGAGATTTTTAAGGCTCATTTTACAAATAAGGAAACTGAGCTTCAGAAAGATTGTATCCCTCGGCCCAGGCCACACTTGTAGAGACCAGTGGAGGCGGCAAGTCCAAGTCCGAATCCCATGGATTCCCACACTCTCCTGGCACCTAACAGTGGGTGGCCCCAGCAATGTGATCAGGTTTCCCTGAATTGAGTGATTGGAAATCAGTCCAGCCAGAGGAAATCAGGTGTGACCCATAGTTGAGGAGAGTGGAGTGGAAGAAGCCTCCTGAGAGATGCTCCTCAGAGGACACAGGGGCTGGGTGTCAGGGTCAAGGCCTCTGACCTCTGTGGGCTGGTTTCCAGGTCCGATTTGTGAACAGCACCTGGGTGTTCGGGAAAGGCATGTGCCACGTCAGCCGCTTCGCCCAGTACTGCTCCCTGCATGTCTCCGCACTGACGTTGACGGCCATCGCCGTTGACCGGCACCAGGTGAGGTCACCTACCCCCGACCCCCTGTCCGTCCCCGTCAGGCTTTGCTCCTCAGGCAACTGCTGGGTCCAACACAGTGTTCTAACACATGTTTCAGTATGCATATTTGTCTCGTTGACCAGGTTGCGCACTCAGGCTAGGCATTTAAAACATGAGTGCTAAGTGCTACAAGAAAATCATTACTCCCAGTTTGTTGTTCCAGCAAAGGCTTCCACGTTGTGTCGTTTCTACGCCCAAGCCAACCCAAAAATCACACATGAAAAGAGATTGGCAAATCACTGCAGGGCAGAGACAAGGGAGATGGCTCTTTCTTGGCCCCCGTTTTCGAGGAGGAAGCTAGAGTATCCAGGTGGCAGGAGCGAGCCTCAGGGTAGGGCAGGAAGGCCCTGCACGCTGTCCTGCCCCATCAGACGCACGTGGTGGATACGGCAAAGGAAACCAAAGAGGGCCTGGGGATGCCTATCCTGGAGGGGGACGCCTCTGTGGCAAGTGCCTCACACATGCTGACTCATGTGTGCTGACTCGGTCCATGTTGCATCCTTAGGTCTGTGTGGAATCGAGGGATGGAAGCCAAGGAAAGTGCATGCGTAGCTTTCCCATGATCACCTGCCTGGTGAGTGATGAAGCTAGGATTAGCACTGAGGTCTGTCTGGCTTCAAGCCTCTGCTCTGATCACTAGACCACCCTACTCTGAGAATGCTGAGGAGCACCTACAAGGCCAATACCATAAGGGCCACCAGACAAAGAGAGGGTAGAATTTATTGTGAGTAGCTCCAAGAGGCGCAAACAAAGACCAAGGGAGAGGAGGTTTCAAAGACGCAGATTCAAAGATAGAGCTCAGTGTGAGAAAGAATTTTCTCATAGAACAGAGCTGCCTGGGGAGGTAATGAGTTTCATTTCACTGGCCACTTTTAAACAAGGGCCAGATGACACTTGAAAGGGATGATTTAGCAGACATTCATCACTGGTAGGGAACTGGGCCGGGCAAACAGATTTCTTCAGCCCTGCAATTCCGTCATTTTGTCATTTCTATTGCAGACGCTTTGGGCAATGTCTGAAAAACTGGCATACAAATATTTTTCTGCCTTTTCTTAACCTTCTCCCTGAATTCAACAAGAGGGATTCTGGGTCGCCCTTACCTGGCCTGTGCTTACCCCCATTTTAACATTTTAACATGGCTAAGTGACCCTTGGACCAAAGGTGGGTCGGTCTGAGGAGCACGAGGATAAATAAGTCTTGCCCACATTGATCACGTTGCTGTGTTATAAACCCCCCAAATGGAGCCTTGTCCCAAAGCCAGTGAAATCTTCGAGTGATGTCCAGGGCCAGTGATGACCAAGGCTCTCACTTCTTTCAGCAACCTGAACAAGGAGGGAGCGTGAGGGGCAAGGACAGCAAGCTCTAGAAGGGGGATGTGCAGAGCCGCTTCTAAAGCCTAGTGACTTCCTCCCATAAAACCTAGAAAAAAAACTGGAGAAAAATTTGGGGGGACACAGCCAGAATGTCCATTGTGTCACTCTTTATGACCTCGCCCCCTAACCCTGGATTCACCTGTCTCAGGGTGCCTTTTGTAAGAAAGAATGCTCCTACTCTTAGAAGACGAGGATGCCATGAAATTCCCAAGTCTTGACCTTAAAGGTTTAAGGAGAATGGATTGTCACATTGTGGCAATTCCAGGATGCTTTTCAGCCCAAAGTCTACAACCCAGGCTTTACTGTAGGCGTGGGAAAGCCGGACCCCACTGCAGCTTTAACAACAAATGCAGTAATTTAAATAAATAAATAATTTTATCACCAGTGTTGTGAATCCCCAGATAAACGTCCATGCAGCTTCCCATGACATCAGAGCCCTCCATGACCTAAAGGGTCCTGGGGGAGGGGGCAGGACACGATCTCAAGGTGGGGGCCGATCATGGCTTGTCCTTGTGCTGGCACTCTGGGTGTCATATAAGCAGACCTCCTACCCTACCCCTGCCCCACCCCTTCTTTCTGCCATACATGATGGCAAGACGCCTCAGAGCTGCTTGGAGTCTCTGAGTCCAGACCACCCGCTGGAGGGAGGCCGTGGGGGTGGCGTGGTCCAGGAGCTTCATCCTGAACAAAGGGCTACTTCTTTATAAATCAGACCTACCTGCAGTAGAGAGACACGGCAGCTGCGTCGTCAGGATTCTGTCTGCCTCCGCATTTCTTTGGCCAGCGACACACAATGCTTGTTTTCCAGGTCATCATGCATCCGCTAAAACCCCGGATCTCCACCACAAAAGGGGTCATCTACATCACGGTCATCTGGACCATGGCGACCTTCTTTTCACTCCCACACGCCATCTGCCAGAAACTATTTACCTTCAAGTACAGGTGAGTTGGCTAGTAAGGAGCAGCCTAAGACCGCCAAGGACCTTGACAGAGGGAAATCTGAGCATCCCCACTCTGGCCCGACCCCAGCATCTGCTGCAGCCACTGTTCCCTCTGTCTGTCTCCCATCCTCTTGCTTCTGAGCGGGGAAGGGGGTGGGGGGCGGCGGCGACTCTCTGTGGCATTCCTTCCACTCTTTCTCCTCTCTTCCTCTCAACCACTTCAGCTCCCTCCTTGTTCTCCACCCAGTTTGCCTGCAAGGTCAAGGCAGTAGCGAACAGCTTCTTTGACTGGGAACGCGTACCCACATAATCACACAGACCAAGATTCAAAATTCTAAATTTGCCGATATTTATTTATTTTTTAAGATTTTATTTATTTGGGACGCCTGGGTGGCTCAGTTGGTTAAGCGGCTGCCTTCGGCTCAGGTCATGATCCCAGCGTCCTGGGATTGAGTCCCGCGTCGGGCTCCTTGCTCGGCAGGGAGCCTGCTTCTCCCTCTGCCTCTGCCTGCCTCTCTGTCTGCCTGTGCTCGCGCGCTCTCTCTCTCTCTAATAAATAAATAAATAAATCTTAAAAAAAAAAAAAAAAGATTTTATTTATTTATTTGACAGAGAGACACAGCATGAGCGAGAACATACGCTAGGGGGAGTGGGAGAAGTAGGCTCCCCCTGAGCAGAGAACCCAACGCAGAGCTCGACCCAGAACCTTGGGATCATGACCTGAGCCGAAGGCAGATGTTTAATGACTGAGCCACCCAGGTGCCCCTAACATGGTGACCCTAAAATGCCCTCACCCGACCTGCAAACAGAATATGCCTGTGTCCCTGTGTCTGAGGCAGGAAGCTCCACTTCCCTCTGCTTCCCTTTCAGGCTTCTTTGTCATTCATATCCTCTCACAGAATGAGAATTTCTTTCAAAGCACTTCATTTTTTTTCCGTTTAAACACTTGTGTGTGGTACTAGTTCACTGAAGGTGCTGCCCCCAGCTAGACTGTCAGGTTGGGGAGAGTTGGCACCATTTCTGATTCTGCTACCTTGGTGTTCCCTAGCACCTAACTTACTGTCTCCACGTAACAGGCTCTCAGTACGTAATCACTCACTTACTGAATAAATGAGTGAGTGAATGAATGAGCTTCAGGCGATTTTCATCAGCTCATAGTTGTTTTCGATGAGGTTCCTTAGAAACAGACCCTGTGATGATACAGATCGCACTTTGTGATTATAAGGAAGTGCTCCCAGGGGTCATGGCTGAGGGAGAGGGAACGCAGGATAGCAAGTGGAGGGAGACCAAGGGAAGGTGCAATTTGGGGCTGGAGAGTTGTTGGGGGTAGCTACAGCCAGCTGCATGAGGTCTCTAGAGCAAAGATAACATAGAGTTTGAGGCAAGGGAGCTGGGCTTTCATATTCCAGGCTTCCCTGGGGAAAATGGAAACTCCTACCCTCTTCTGGCTCTTAGGGAATCTGTAGGAAATGATTTCAGTGGCCTGAGGCCAGGCACCTACAAGATCACAGGGTTGTCTGGGGGCTAGCGTCCTGGCACTGCAGACCGGTAAAAGGAGTCTGGAGGGATCTAGGGGCGCAGTGCTGATGTGTCCCACGGTAGCCATGCGCTGCTTCTCCTGAGGCGTGCACTTAGAAACATACATCTCTGTGACACAGGCACTTTCAAGAGACTAAGTCTGAAGGCTGGTTACAGCTACAGCGGACACTTGACCAACACTTGTTCGAATGGTGTGGATCAACTTCTATGTGGATTTTTGCCACTGTTAGAGTCCAGCACTATAAAGGTGTTTTTTCTTTCTCTTGATTTTAAATATTTTAATCTTAAATATTTTATTTACTTATTTGTCATAGAGAGAACACAGGTCGGGGAGCTGCAGAGGCAGAGGGAGAAACAGGCTCCCCACTGAGCAGGGAGCCCAATTTGGGACTTGATCCCAGGATCCTGGGATCATGACCTGAGCTGAAAGCAGATGCCTTAACCAACTGAGTCACTCAGTTGGTTAAAATCCTTCTGATTTTAATAACGTTTTCTTTTCCTTACTTTATTGGAAGAATACAGTATCTAATACATATACAAAATAATGTGTTAACCAACTGTTTATGTTTTCAATATGGCTTCCAGTCAATAGTAGGTGATTGGTAGTTAAATTTGGGGAAGTCCAAACTCAGCCATGGGTTTTCAGCTATGCAGGGGTCGGTACCCCTAACCTCTATGTTGCTCAAGGGTCAGCTGTAATTTATAAAGTCTCCCTCCCCACATTCTATGATACTGAAATGAATCACATACCCAAATCCCCTAGCACTCAGACTCCCATCTGCCCTCACACATGGGGAGCTGGGTTTTGTTTTGTTTTTTTCCTGCTAACAGAAGCAAAGAGAATTCTCTATCAGTAATGAGGGCCACCAGCACAAGAGCAACAAGCCGCATGGTGGGAGGAGAAAACAGCCATGTTGAGTTGCTGCTTGGACCTTTTACAGTATGAGAACTCCTTTCACACACAATCAGGACGTTTAGATTAGGACACGGAGTTAGGATTCCCACCACAAATTCCTGCCTTGTTTTTCCTGGGTCACCTAAAAGGGACCACTCAGAGTGAGCCCCGCCCCAGCCACCTTCCACACAAGAGGTGCTTGTGACCCTGCTTTCTACCGCATGCTTGCTGGTGACCCGGGACAGAGGACTGCCCTTCCCCCAGCTCCTGGTGCCTCCGTTCTGGGATTTGTAAGTAACAAGTCTCGTGGCCTGGCTTCCTGCGTGTGAGCGTGTTGAAACCGCACCTCCCATCAAAATGGCCCCTTGGTTTTCACTTCCCCGAAGTACGAGTTCAGATGCCGAAGGAGGTACTTGCAGGCCCTGTGTGGGTGGCTCGTGCCTCCTCATTCAGCAGGTCAGAATCTGCAGAGTCCTAACACACCAGCTCTGGGGGTTCCTCAAAGAGGACTGTGTGCATTCCGTAGAAAACAGATACTCGTTATATGAATGGCTGAAGGTATGTTACTTCAGGCCCTGCCACTCACGTTCTTTTTTTTTTTTTAATTTAAGCTTTATTTAAACATATAATGTAACCCCACCACCCTCTCCCAACCCCTCTCCCCCCCAACCCCCCTCAGTTTGTTTTATGACATTAAGAGTCTCTTTTGGTTTGTCTCCCTCCCGATCCCATCTTGTTTCATTTTTACTTTTCCTACCACCTTAACTCCCACCCCCATTGCATCTCCACTTCCTCATATCAGGGAGATTATGTGATAGTTGTCTTTCTCCAGTTGACTTATTTTGCTAAGCATAATACGCTCTAGCCATCCATGTCGTCGCAAATGGTAAGATTTCATTTCTTTTGATGGCTGCATAGTATTCCATTGTATATATATATATACCACATCTTCTTTATCCATTCATCTGTTGACGGACATCTAGGTTCTTTCCATAACTTGGCTATTGTGGACATGCTGCTATAAACATGCGGGTACACGTGCCCCTTTGGATCACTACGTTTGTATCTTTAGGGTAAATACCCAGTAGTGCTCTATTTTCAATTTTTTGAGGAACCTCCATGCTGTTTTCCAGGCCACTCACGTTCTTAAGACCCATCATTTCTTTGCCCACCTCCTTAACTCCCCTCTGGAATGGGAGTAGGTGATAAACTGGGGAATTCCAGGATTTCCTGAGCACGTTGTGCTCGCAGCTTGAGTTAGTTCTAAGACGAGGAATACCAGTGTAACATTGATTCATTGAACAAATATTTACTGGGTCTCTGTTATAGGCCCATTCAAGAATAATACAAGGTTAAGAGGCACAGAGAGAGCAGGTGGTTTCCTTATCCTTATAGAACTCCCAGCCTAGTGGGAGAGGCAGAAATGTGCCGGATAATTACGCTGTAGCAAAAACACTCTAAGGGATATGCTGGGAGCCCAGTGGGGAGGAAGGCCAGTGCTTCTCTGGATGAGGCCTTTCCACACTAATGGCACACTCTCCTCTTCCTTTCTCCCTGTTTCTATATCTCTGTCTCTCCCTGTCCCCCCTGCCACCAGTGAGAACATTGTCCGCTCCCTGTGCCTGCCAGACTTCCCTGAGCCAGCTGACCTCTTCTGGAAGTACCTGGACTTGGCCACCTTCATCCTGCTGTACATCCTCCCCCTCCTCATCATCTCCGTGGCCTATGCCCGAGTGGCCAAGAAGCTATGGTTGTGCAACACTATTGGGGATGTGACCACGGAGCAGTACCTGGCCCTTCGGCGTAAGAAAAAGAAGACCATCAAGATGCTGATGCTGGTGGTGGTTCTCTTCGCTCTCTGCTGGTTCCCCCTCAACTGTTATGTCCTCCTCCTGTCCAGCAAGGTCATCCACACCAACAATGCCCTCTACTTTGCCTTCCACTGGTTTGCCATGAGCAGCACTTGCTACAATCCCTTCATCTACTGCTGGCTCAATGAGAACTTCAGGGTCGAGCTAAAGGCATTACTGAGCATGTGCCAAAGGCTGCCCAAGCCCCAGGAGGAGAGGCCACCCTCCCCAGTCCCTTCTTTCAGGGTGGCTTGGACAGAGAAGAGCGATGGCCGGAGGGCTCCACTGGCCAATAACCTCTTGCCCTCCTCCCAACTCCAGTCTGGGAAGACAGAGCTGTCTGCTGTGGAGCCCATTGTGGCAATGAGTTAGAGGGAGGCGGGAAGGGGTAAGGGGAGAGCTCTGTCCAGCCGAGGTTGGCAAAGGGCCTGAGGTCAGAGCCTGGAAAAATGCCTGTCCCCTCACACATGACCTTCACAGTACTGGAAACAAGGCCCTACAAGAAGCCACAGGACCCTGGATTTTCTAGGAAATGCTGTCTAGCCTCCTACCCCATTTGATGTGAAAACTAAAAGGCAACTAAAATCAGACATGAGTTTATGAATTCCTGTCTAAGAAATGCTGTGAGGCATATCACCTTGGTTCCCTGAGCCAGAGAACCCAGGACAGCTTCAGCCCACATGAGGACTGAGTCAGTTGGCTGCCTAACAACCCTCCCTACCACCGAATGTTCATAAAGGACACCTGAATCATACTTGGGGCGTGGCTGACCCAGATGCATAGAGCTCTACTCGAACAATGTTCATTGGCCATTGAAAGGCGAGTGAGCCACAGCTGACATGGAGGGTTTTGGGGCCTCACTTTCTGAAGACCTGTGCCAGGCTGAATCTCGGTAGTATAGTGGCTGGCTGGGCAGATGACAAGAAAGGACCAATTAGGGCCCTTAAGGAGGAATTATTGAGTTCTCTTAAAGAAGGATTATTATTAAAACTTGGGAAAATTTAGAAAAGCACAAAGAAGAAAACAAAAGTCACCCCTTTCTGCATTTTGTTAATATGCTGTGGATTTATTTACAACTTTTCCCTTTGCATGTGTGTGTGCGCATGCTCTTCCTTCCATCCTGAATTACACTTTTCCATGTAGACACAAGCAAGCAACAGGGCATAACAGAGAACTTCCCAGCCCCTCTCCCACGGGTAGTGTCCACTAGAAGAGTAGGAAAAAGAGGTGGGAGAGGAACCCAAGAGTAAGGCTGTCATAGAGCCAACAGACTGCCTTCATTTTGTAGCCAGTGGTGGGAAAGGTCTGGATGAAGTTCTCAGGTGGCGGCCATCATAATGAGCCAGGAAACAAAACTCATCGAGGAGATATAATTCCTTCCCTCCTGCACTCACATGGAACAAGAAGTGGTAAACCATTGCCCTGATTTTGCAGGAGATGATGGAGCCGGCTCTCCAACATGCCAGAAATAATTGCTCTTAGACTCTTCAAATCCTCCCAAGCTGTCTAGACAGACCACTTCTCTGTGTTGTCTGAGTAATAATAATATGGCTTCTTCACGCCAGTTCCCCCAAAACAACTCACTTGTCAACATCATCCTGGTGGCTCCCAAGTCACCTTCAGAAACCTGTGACATTGTGATAGTCCTTAAGGACTCAACATGCCAGAGAAATCTCATTCCAGAGACTGAGTGTTTTCATCACCTTCAGTCTGGTCCTGAGTGACTCACTGTGTCACCCAGGAGACAGAGGCAGAATAGAACTTAATTCACCCACCCTAAACGATTGCCACTCTTACACTGGTTTTAGGTTTCTTCCTAGCACCAGATGGATCTTGAAAGCAAACATGGATATGGAGCTGAGTGGAGAACTGAGGTCTGGGGAGAAGGACTTTGTCTGAGTTTCACTTAGATCTCTTGACTGTTCCTTGAAACTGAACTTGGTCATAGTATCTGCTTTCCTATAATTAACCATGGGGGTTCATTATCCTACTCTCTCTATTTATGAGAATGTTTGAAATGTTTGACTTTCATGGGACAGATTGGCTTCTAAGCCCATAGGGTTCCCAAGATGGATTTTTCAGGCCAAATGGCTTCCAGTCTCGCCTACTGTCTCTGTAGTGTCAAGAAGTAGCCAATGGTTTAATCTTAATGCTGCCATGGAAATTCTTTGAACCAGAAAGAAAACAGGCAGCATAATTACACATAGTTTGTCCTGCTCTGGAATCATGGGGAAAGCTTTACTTTTCCTCCTGGTGAGGGCATCTAGAAATACTGCCAAGTCAGAGGAGGCCCTTCTCTGTGGGGAAGACCCGCACATGGCCCAGTAGGTCTGGGCCTCCAAGACAGTACCTTGTCTTCCCTATTCCCCTTGTTCTCTGTGTGCCTCAGAGCCAAAAGCAATTTGTATTTTGTGAATGTGGAAGTTGTTAAACTTGAGTCTTTCTGATATGTCATAATGTGTACTCTACTGTAAATGCTCCAGTCTCAATAAAATATATTTTGGATGCATGGACTATGCTTCTTGGACTTCTGATTAAACCACAATTGGTAACCTTTAAAATGGAGGTCCATTGGATCACAAAGAGAACATGAAGACCATCTGCCCACACCCCTCTGTGTTACAGCCAAGGAAGCACAGACATGCTTTGGCTAGGGTCAATGGCCAGCTGGAAACCTCTGATCTCAGTCTAGTGCTTCTAACATTGAACTGGCTGCCACGTTCCCTCTTTTGTGATTATGAATCTGTGCTGAGGACCCAGGACTCTGCCCATGAGTCCTTGGGGATTCAGGAAGAAGTAGAGCTGCCCCTGAAGCCTTGGAATTGTTTCCTCAACTCAGAGTGTGCAATGGATGCCACATTCCTGTGTTGACCAGGATTTCTGCCCCACTGGGCCTAGGGTCCCGTTGTCCTATCACGTAAGCTAGATAGGGGTCTTCATAGTATACGTAGTTACTCTGATGCTACCCAGAGCCCAGGAAATCAGTGTCACATAATTTCATGGAAGGTTGCTTATAGGGATAATTTACCAAGCCAAGGGGAAGACTTGAAAGAAAAATGAAAAGCATAGGAAAAGGAGAAGGGAAGTAAGATTTGCTGACACCAAATAAGAAAATAAGAAAATACCATGCTAGGGGCGCCTGGGTGGCTCAGTGGGTTAAAGCCTCTTGCCTTCAGCTCAGGTCATGATCCCAGGGTCCTGGGATCGAGCCCCACATCGGGGTCTCTGCTCAGCGGGGAGCCTGCTTCCTCCTCTCTCTCTGCCTGCCTCTCTGCCTACTTGTGATCTCTGTCTGTCAAATAAATAAGTAAAATCTAAAAAAAAAAAAAAAGAAGAAGATACCATGCTAAATGCTTCTCAGCTCATGATCTCGTTCACCCTCACAGCAGTCATCTGGGATGGGTATTATCATTTCTACATTGTGGTTGAGACTGAGGCTCAGCAATAGACCACAGAGCAAAATTGAGGAAATGCTACCTTCTTGGAAATTAGGTTTTGAGAAGGCACGTAGAAAAAGAATCTTGATTTGTTTTTAATTCAACGTTTTACAAATTTCCTCAATTGTGAGATACTTTTGGGGTAAAACCTGTTAACTATCCTAAAAGGAAGTGCTTGAGTTACTTGTTCGGGAAATGTCTAAGTAGACCTCAAAGCCCTCACAGCTCCATGGCCAATGAGTCTGTTGCTCTAGTACAGTAGAACTCAATTCTGGTTAGAAACATCTTCCAAACAGATCGTAAGTGACTTCCAGAGTGCTGGTGCCCTGCTTGACTGACCATGGTGGGTTGCCAAGCAAACAGTTGTCTTTTAGGCAGCCTGGGCCTTGGGGTCCTCAGAGGGCACAGGCAGAACTCAACTCAGCCCTCACTGCTCCAGACTGGTGTAACATGCATGCCTCCAGGGCCCTCTGTGCTGCTGTCCAAGGTACAGGCTCTAGGATAATAGGAGGCAATGCCAGAGTGTCTGTGGTCAGGGGCAAATCTGGAAGACAGCATGGAAACATTAACTGGGGAAGCAAGCCTGTCTTAGAGTGTTGCCTGCAGGTGGTAGAAGATGCTCACAGTACTGAGATCAGGCCATTAGCATCTTGCTTTGGCATCTTTGTGTACCCGCCCCCTCCATTCTCTTTCATTTAAAGGAGTAGCTAAAGAGGGGACAAATAAGGTACATGCAATGCTAGATGGCACTTAAATAATATTCTCATAGTATTTAATGTGAGAAAGCCCTGCAGTTCACTCTCCTTTCTGAGACTTTGTAGCCTTGCTTGCTGAGAATAAACTATTTGCTGCTTTATGGGTACAAAGCAGTTGATGTTAATAGTTCCTTCTATCCACCTGTTTCTAGTCTAGAAGAAACCTTATCAGAGTGGTCATGAATTTAAAGTGCTCAGATTAAATGTGAGGAAAGCAAAGGAATCATGAACACAAGATTTAGGATATTGGTTGCTTGAGATGGAGGAGAAGGTATATGGGTTTGCATGTAGGGTGATGGAGTTATAAATAGTTGTCAAGCTTCTAGCTTTTGTTTGGGGCAATGTTAAGGGTGAGCCATAAACCAAGGATTATGATTAATTCAATTATGTGCCCCTGAAGTCTATAAACAAATAGCAAACCAATAAAAATGGAGACCTAGAGGCCCAAGCCTTTATTTTTCTTCCCTGTAACCTTCTAATCAAGTTACTTCTATGTCTGTGTTATTAAAACACACAAATAGGGGCACCTGGGTGGCTCTGTGGGTTAAAGCCTCTGCCTTCAGCTCCGGTCGTGATCCCAGGGTCCTGGGATGGAGCCCCGCATTGGGCTCTCTGCTCAGCGGAGAGCCTGCTTCCCTCTCTCTCTGCCTGCCTCTGCCTACTTGTGATCTCTGTCAAATAAATAAAACCTTAAAAAAACAACAACAACACGCAAATAGAGTTCACGTCCAAGACAAATAGGGTATGACAATTATATTTCCTTTTTACAAACAACATTGCTCTTCTGGAGTTAAAACTTCCTCTTTGTTTCTGGCTTAGTTTTCTATGTCACTTTCACTATTCCTTCCCAGTTTTTCAGAAGAGTTAAAACCCCTTTGTGACCTGACCATGCACATGGAGTGTCTGCCATCGATCCTCCCCCACACTTCCCAGTCTGTCAGCTGCTTCTCCCTGGGCTAACAGATTTTTCTGCTTGCAGAACACCTGCTTTCCCAGGATCCCCCTTCTCCTCTACCCAGTTGCTACATCTTGCAGTTTCCTAGATCCCTGTCTTCTTCTTTCTTAAAAATTTACTCCTTTATTTTGGAAGACCATGTTCTCTAGCAATTGCCCAAGAAAAGGTACATATAAACTAACTGAGTTTTGAAGACATTTCTATTTGTTTTCTATTGCTGCCATAACAAATTACCACAGTATTAGTGGCTTAAACAACAAGAATTTATTATCTTACACTTCTGTAGATAGGTCAGAATTTGACACATTTCTCCTGGGGCTAAAGTTAAAGTGTCTTCAGGGTTGCATTCCTTTCTGTAGACTCTGGGTTCGCTCCATTTCCATGTCTTTTCCAGCTTATAGAGACCACCCACATTCTTTAGATCATGGACTGCTTTGTCCATGTTAAAAGCCAGGAACATGACATCACTCTGAACTTCTGAAGTCACATTTCCTTCTCTGTTCTTCTCTGTTCTCTGCCCATCCCCTCCTTTTTTTTTTTTTAAGATTTTATTTATTTATTTATTTGAGAGAGAAAGAGACAATGAGAGAGAGACCATGAGAAGGGAGAGGTCAGAGAGAGAAGCAAACTCCCTGCCGAACAGGGAGCCTGATGTAGGACTCAATCCCGGGACTCCAGGATCACGACCTGAGCCGAAGACAGCTGCCCAACCAACTGAGTGACCCAGGAGCCCCAACCCCCTCCACTTTTCAAAGGTGATTACAAGGATGTAATTTGTAAACCTTTGTGATTACATTGTATCCACCTGAATAATCCAGGATAAGATTCCTATTTTAAAATCGGTGACTAGCAGCCATAATTCCATCTGCAACCTTAATTCTCCTTTGCCTGAGCATGTTCATAGGTTCTGGGAATCAGGACGTGGGAGGCCATTATTCTGCCTACAAGCTCTGCTCATCTACTTTCCAGCACTTCTGCTGAGAAATTGGATTTTTTTTTCTGATCTAGATCTGCTTTTCTGATTCCTAGTTCAGTGTATGTGACCTGATGATTAGGTAGAGGTTAAGCAGGTGAGTTGAATGGCTAGAATAAGAATCATTACCTCTGCACCTATGAATTATGTAATATTGGCACCAACCTCTATGATTTCTTCAGGGAAATGACATTACTTTGGGCTTATATTTTCACTGGGAGGAAGAGCTTTCAGGGGCTTCCATTAATACCACCATAATGGACCTCATGTGTAGATTCTGTTGGTTGCTAAGTATTCCAACTCTATATATAGGAACTCAGGAATTAGCCACAGAATAGACCCATGGATCCCAGATGAGTAGGACACAAGTCAAAATTCTGTTTATCACTTGACCTCTAAAAGTCCTCACGTCACCCATGGACCACAGTGGCTTTTTCCATCTCTAAAAATTGGTATGAACTAAAAGCCAGTCCAGTTATCCCCAAATTGGTCATTCCATAAGCCCCTTTGGAGAAGCTGATTGGGAGAACTATAGCACTTACAGTGTATTGTTACATTCTTTTCTTTATTCAAGAGATCATGATATGTATACTAAGTCAGGTATGGAAATTAGATGAGGGGCTATGGATTTCAGAGGTTGTGACTAAAGTTAGGTCTCCATTTGCCAGACCTACAGCTGTTTTTTGTTTTGTTTTGTTATACAAATCAAGTAGTACCTTAGTAGAGTGGCCTTCTCTTTATTCCAGTTCTCTGTGATAATTTAGTCACTATGAAGTTCCTGTGGGTCACATCACTGATGAATGAGCTGACCCTGCTGGTTGTCATAGTAACACTACCCTCTGTGCCATTAGAGGTGAGTTCTACTACTTGGCTTCTGCCCCCCACCCCTGCCCAGAATCCAGTCCCATCAACCTTACATTAGGAAGTCCATTTCAAAGACAGTATCCTCACATTTATTTATTTATTTATTTGAGAGAGAGAGAGAGAGAGAGCATGAGATGGAAGAGGTCAGAGGGAAAAGCAGACTCCCCACCAGGGGCAGGGAGCCTGATGTGGGACTTGATCCTGGGACTCCAGGATCATGACCCGAGCCGAAGGCAGTCACTTAACCAACTGAGCCACCCAGGCGCCCCTCATATTCATTTCTGATGCATGGAAAAGATCCACTCAAACACTTTCCCATATGTCTACATTTCTCTCACTAGTGTGTATCTCTATGCCTTGGAAAGGCCTGGGCCCTCTCACAGGATATATTTAAGGGGGAATGCATGGGTCATACCTAATAAATCCACTGTACTATTCCTATTTCTCAAAGTCTTTACATTACTTCTATTAACTTACAAAGGAATTTACAACAGTTCGTTTGGCATAGACCAGTACTGAGCCCAGAAACAATAGAAATCTAGCAGATCATTAAATTATAAAATTATCATTGCTTAAATTATCATTGCTTAGTTAAAACCATTCTTAAGACCCCAAATAGCTAAAATAATCTTGAAAAAAAGAAGAACAAAGTTGGAGGTTTTACACTTCCTGATTTCAAAACTTATTATAAACCTATGGTGATCAAAACAGTGTGATACTGGCAAAAAGACAATTATAAAGACCAGTGGAAAAGAACAGAAAGCCCAGAAATAAAACTTTCCATATATGGCCAGATGATTTTCAACCAGGGTGCAAAGACCAATGGGGAAAGGAGTCTTCTTAATAAATGATGTTAGGTAATTGGATATCCATATGCAAAGAATGAAGTTGGACCCTTACCTCACACTGTATATAAAAACCAATGCAAAATGAATCAAAAACCTAAATGTAAGAGCAAAAACTATAAAACTCTTAGGAAAAAGTGCTGTGGCCACTCAAGTTTTGCTTTCAATATGCATTTTATTCCTAGTGACCTTGGTGGATCATTTAAGTGACTGCTCAATCAAAACAGGCCATAGAATACCTGTGCCTCCTCCTGTAATACTAACCCAATCCCCACTGCCTTCAAACCCTATGAAATAAGATAACTTATTCCAGATCCCCATTTCTATAGCCTGCCACCAGTTCTGGAGCAAAGTCTTTACTAATCAATGTCCTTTGTACAGAAAACAGAAACCACTCAAGCTAGTTTAAGTACAATATTTACAGTATATCACAGAGATAAGATCTTCAGGAACACTAGGGAACCTAGTTGGGATGTTTTAAAAAGTGGAAGCACAGCAGCCAAGAGAAATGCTCAATTACTCCATGGGACAGTGCTAGAAGAAACTCACTGATGCAACTGACTACAATTCGCCACCCAGCATTGTAGAATCTCTGCTACAACTGCCACAAATCAATGAAATGCCTCAAGCTCAGTATTCCTGAGAAGAACTCTTTGACATTCACCAAGCTTACTGGTCTACCCAAGTCTACTGAAGTTGATTTCACATAGCTCACTTCTGTGACTGTGTCTGCCAGAATCTTGGCCACATAAAGATTGCTAGTTGCAAGTTATGGAATATGCAAAATTTTAAAGCATTCCAGGCATGGAATTCAAGGCATGACAGGGCCCTTGGGAAGTCTCTGCAGAGCCGTTTAAAGAGTACAGGTAGTCAACCCACACATAGTCACTTCAAAGGAAGGGTTACCTAGCTCTGTGCCTCAGAAATGCTGTTTACATTTTGAGACCTTATCCACCCAAAGCAATTTTACAGCAAGAGGCCTGATTTTCCTTTTGGGGGAAGCTGGAACCTCTTCTTTCTCTTATTATACAAAGTTTTGCTGAAGCACTTTTCCCACCTAATTTTATGTTGTTTTTTTTTTCTAAAGATTTTATTTATTTACTTGACAGACAGAGATCACAAGTAGGCAGAGAGGCAGGCAGAGAGAGGGACAGACGGAGAAGCAGGCTCCCCGCTGAACAGAAAGCCCAATGTGGGGCTTGATCCCAGGACCCTGAGACCATGACCTGAGCTGAAGGCAGAGGCTTAACCACTGAGCCACCCAGGTGCCCCTGATTTTATGTTTTATTAAATGTCCCTACCTCCGTCAGGTCCTAAGGCATTTGTTAGACCATCACTTCTGGAATTCTCATTCCTTTCTGTTGATCCAAGATGTAGAAAACATTTCTTTTTATATCGAGCTCTTACCCTGCAGGCATACTAAATCAGTAATTCATTCTAGTAAACTTTTTCATAGATTCTTTAGGATCATCTACGTACATGATCATGTCATTGACAAATAAAGACAGCTTTACTTCTTTGGAATTTACATGACTCATATCATTTTCTCGTCTTCTTATACTAGCTGGATTTTCTTCTATCATAGTGAATAGATGTGTTAGGCATGGACTATAGATGTTATATTTTTTAGTTTTAAAATTTTTAATTGGTTCCAAATTTGGCTCTTCTAAGTGTATAGTGGTAACGCATTGTTGTTTGACTTTGCATTCCCCTGTTGACAAATGAGGTGAAGCATCTTTTCATATGCTTATTTGCTCCCTGTATATCTTCTTTGGGGAGGTGTCTGTTGAGGTCTTTGTCCCATTTTTCCATCAGGTTGTTTCTTTTCTTAGCATTACATTTTAAGAGTTTTTGGTAATCAGATGTGTCTTTTTCAAATATTTTCTCCCAGTCTGTGGCTTGTCTTCTCATTCTCTTAACATTATCTTTCACAGAACAGAAATTGTTTTAAATAAATTTGTCCCATTTTATAACTTTTATCTTCAGAAGCAATTGCCTAAACTTTTTATGCCACCACTACAGAAGTCCTATCCTTCCCCTTTTTGATTATTTTTTATAATTTTCATTTCTTTGCTGAGATTATCACTCTGTTCATTCATAATGAGTGTATTTCCTGTAAAATATTTGAGTAGTTCCAACAGTGGCTCTTTTAAGTAAGTTTCTTGTCTGTTGAGTGCAACTTCTAGGTCATCTCAGAATTGGTTTCTATTGCCTGATTTTTATATTTCTGTTTCTTTGCACGTTTATTGATTTTTTTGGATTGATTGATTGATGATAAATATTATGATGGTGTGTTGAACAGATTCTGGATTTTATGTTTCCCTGAAGGGTTTTGTTTCTCTTATTTTGGTCTAGCAGGCATTAGCTTTGATATCCCCTGTGGTGACCTGCAGAAAAAATCTCTTCTCAACCTCCTTTAATATCCACCTGCTGCTTATCAGCTGGGCTTTGCAGGCCTTCCCCAACACATGCATGGTTTAGTGATCTACCAAGCATTTTGGCTCAGTTTACATTAAGATTTTATGTTTCAGTCCTTCTGTAGCTCCCTCTTCTCCTCAATTTCTATCCATAACCTACCAGTCATTCTGCAAGCTCTGAACTTTGTCTTATGCTATTTCAAGGAGGAAGGTTCTGGCTTTCTGCCACTCTGAGCTTCATGCCTATGGAGGAATTTCTGTAGACAAAAGCCTTGGACTCCCAAATCATACCAGTTGTCTTTGTATTTCAAGAGTAGGCTCTTCCCCATTTCTACTTGATTTTTGTCCTTCTCCGATGCCTTTGTAAAGTTGCTTTAGAAATATTTTTCCAGATTTTTAGCTGTTAATACAACAAGATTAATCTGACTTAAATTTTCTGTTATTACCACTCTGCATGGGTTTGTAAGGTTGTTTTCAGTTTAGGTTTCCCAAACTCCATGTGTGGTGTGAATTTGGCCTCATATCCAAGCATAGAGCTGGCTTAGATTTCCAGTTTCTTGTGAGTAACTTTATTTTCCACCCTCAGCCCAGAATGAGCGGGAAGTTGCCTTATCACGTCCCCTGGCCACTCCATATCCTAGTTCCATTTCCACCATTTAATCTGAGAGCACAGCACTCATAGGTTTCCAGCTTCAGGCAGGAAATTCCAGCCCCGACCCCAGTATAACCTCAGCTTCTAAGATGTGTAGTCAGTCCTCATATTCTCACGGGCAGTTCTGATACCAACTCCTACTCACCAGTTTAGTTTTCAGTTTAGTCCTCATTTATGGAATTTGGATTTTTCCATTTCTTCGTTTTGAACAACATTGCTAGGTGTTTGTAGTGGGCAGAGAGCATCCTACAGCAAGCAACCCAGACGCACATTTTGAACAAAGAATTCAATAATTCACTCTGCATGATAATTCCTTAAAGTATGTTTTAAATCCAGCATCTGGTTATTATGCACTAGCTACCTGAGAGATGCAATTTAGTATATGCAGTTTAGTCCATTGAAAGTTAAAAGCTTAGGTAAGAGTCACCATAAACGGAACATGATGTGTCCATTTCAGACATTATGGTAATTCTTTCTTTTTTTTTTTTAAGATTTTATTTAGTTATTTATTTGGCAGACAAAGATCACAAGTAGGCAGAGAGGCAGGCAGAGAGAGAGAGGAGGAAGCAGGCTCCCTGCTGAGCAGAGAGCCCAAATTGGGGCTCGATCCCAGGACCTTGAGATCATGACCTGGCCAAAGGCAGAGGCTTTAACCCACTGAGCCACCCAGGTGCCCCAACATTATGGTAATTTTTAAGGAAATTGTAAATGAAAAGGTTCAGGAGGTATTCAACAAATAATTTTTGATTCAGGCTTTCTAAGTGCTAGCAAACCAGTGATGAATTCTCACTGCAAACAATGCTAGGAATTGTTACTATCTCTATTTTATAAGCAAGGAAACAGAAAAGTGAGGCTGAAGTAATTTGTCCAACTTCACAGCTGGTAAAAAGTGTGTAGTGGGTGCCAGACCCGAGTCTTTCTAACACCACTGGTCATGCTTTGACCACTATTCTATGTGGTTGTAGGTCTTGCCAAAGGTTATCTAGTAGACATGATGAAGGCCTGGTGAAGATAGCTCAAGGAAGCTGGCTTCAGTACCTAGCTATGAGACTCTCAGAGGTGCTAAATGAATTTGGAACCTTCTTGAGCTCCCCCAGGAAACATCACACCAAGTAGATTCTTGGCCATCCCTGTTTTAAATTTGTGGCTTCAATGATCACCCCCCAAGGTGTCCATGAGATGTAGTAATTTACAAACCTGAGGCATGATTTCTTTTCATGCTTCAAAGCTTTCAAAATTTTAAAGTTTCACAAATTTTTGAACATGAAAAAGATTAAAATAGAAACAAAACTCTCTGACCACCTGCCCATGGCCTCACACTTTAGAAGACTTAACCATGCAGGTAACATAGGTAGGTAAGGTTAATGCAAGACCCATTCCTAAGCCTATTCCTTCTTTCAGCTAATGGTGACCATATTATAGTTCTGGGCAAAAATATAAGCCAGTCTGCTGGTGCTATCTCTTCTCCCTCACTTCCTAATCCTGTCTGGAATGAGGTCTTAGTGGCTGGAGCAGCAACATCCAGCTTGTGATCATGAAGAGAAGGCCAGGAGAATTAGCCCTGACATTGGGCATTGGGTCTTTTTTTTTTTTTTGAGGTTTTATTTATTTATTTGACAGACAGAGCTCACAAGTAGGCAGAGAGGCAGGCAGAGAGAGAGAGAGAGAGAGGAAGAAGGCTTCCTGCTGAGCAGACAGCCCAATGCGGGGCTCTATCCCAGGACCCTGGGATCATGACCTAAGCCAAAGGCAGAGGCTTAACCCACTGAGCCACCCAGGCGCCCCCATTGCGTATTTCTTAGCTAATGCCAGCAGCTACTTACCCCTGCACTGCTTGGTATGAGGTATGGGGAGAAAAAAACCAACTGTTTCTTCAATCCACAATATGCAGATTTTCTATTAACTGAAGTGGATGCATTCTTCAATGTTTCGCCTCTGCCACTTTAAATAATGTATTCAGAAGTCCCCATTTTTGATTATCAGTTTGCTCCAATATCTACTGATCCCTGTCATAAGACATAAGTAATCAGCTCACTTAAGATTCCTCCCTTCCTCACTTCTCCTGGACTCTTTCCCTGACCCTCGCTGTTTCCTCCTTATGTTGCTTAAGTAATCATTTTAATTCCATCGAGTGGTATTTTGTGAGTCTGCTAGGGCTGCCATAATAAAACACCAATGACTGGGTACATTAAACAGCAGAAGTTTATTTCCTGACAGTTCTGGAGGCTGCAAGTCCAGGGCCAAGTTCCCACCAAGGTTCTAGTGAGGCCTCCCTTCCTGCCTTTCCAGTAGTTCCCCTCCCACCGTGACTTTCTATGGCTTTTTGTATGCTCAAACTAGGGGTGAGGGGAAGAGTGAGGATGCTTTCTGGTGTCTCACCCTCTTTTTTTTTTTTTTTTTAATAAAGAAGACACCTTTATTTTTAAATATTTTTATTTATTTGTTTGACAGGCAGAGATCACAAGTAGGCAGAGAGGCAGGCAGAGAGAGAAGGAGGGGAAGCAGGCTCCCTGCTGAGCAGAGAGCATGATGTGGGGCTCGATCCCAGGACCCTGGGATCATGACCTGAGCCAAAGGCAGAGGCTTTAACCCACTGAGCCACCCAGGTGCCCTAGGTGTCTCATCCTCTTATAAACATACCAGTCCTATTGGATTGGGGTCCCACCCTAATGACTCATCTAAGCTGAATTGCCTCTTCAAAGATCCTATCTCCTTCTAGTCACAATGGGGATTAGGGCTTCAACATATGAATTTGGGAGGACACAATTCAGTTCATAACAAGTATTATTATGAATGATTTGCTTAAACATCCCTTTCTTGTTCTGTTACATTTATACCAGTTATTTTGATTCCTTACCTGGAAAAATGACCAAACTAGCTTCTTATACACTTATTTCCAAGAGAAGTAAGTAATTGTCCAGAGCTTAAAAGTTTAGGCTACTTGGGACGCCTGGGTGCCTCAGTTGGTTAAGCGGCTGCCTTCGGCTCAGGTCATGATCCCAGTGTCCTGGGATCGAGTCCCACATCGGGCTCCTTGCTCAGCAGGGAGCCTGCTCCTCCCTCTGCCTCTGCCTGCCTCTCTGTCTGCCTGTGCTCGCTCTCTCTCTCTCTAACTAATAAATAAATAAAATCTTAAAAAAAAATTTTTTTTTAAAAAGTTTAGGCTACTTAAAGGAGGGATGCCTTAGGAAGGACTCAAGTCTTTAATGTGAACAGGACCTATCCAGACAAAAAAGGTAAAGTGGGGATGCCTGGGTGGCTCGGTTGGTTAGGCATCCAACTCTTGATTTCAACTCAGGTCATGATCTCATGGTTGTGAGATTAAGCCATGCACTGGGTTCCATGCTGAGTGTGGGGTCAGCTTAAGATTCTCTCTTTCCCCCTCTCTCTGCTCCTCCCCTCCCCACTTGTGCACCCTCTGTCTCTAAAAAAGAGGAGGGGGGCAAAGGTAAAGGGGAATTTATGGCATTTTCAGTGAGTGTCCAGTCAGCCCTTACTGTTTATGAGGAGGAAAATAAAACTTGAATGAAAAAAACTTAACTTAGATTGTATAGTTGTTTATAGGAGACATGCGACTTTTGACTGAACTTATTCAAAGGGCAGCTAGGTGCTAGTCTAAACATTCTCACAAAACTCATTCCTAGAAGTTTGCCAACATCTTGGGAACACTCTTTTGAAGATGTGAAGAATCTGCTGTCCTGTGAGAGGGAGACCTGAGCTGTTTGTTTTTTTCTTCATTTCAAAGTAAAATAATGAAAGGTCAGTATATGTTGTTTGGTGAATATGTGTCATTGGAACTGTATGGGGCTAGAAATAGACTAATCTGAGAGTATGTAGGATGTGAGGTTGTCCTCAAAACTCAGCGTGAGAAAAAAAAGCATAGCACTTCTTAAAAAAAAAAGTACAAAGAAAAAGAAACGAATAACTTGGACAGCATTCTAGATCTTTTTTCTTTTCTTTCTTTTTTTTTTTCTTCCCAAATTCTCTTCAAAGAAAAATGACTTTCCAGCTTCATTCCCCTGGCAATGAATAATTTTTATTTTTGCTACCCCCATCCTCTACCAGCCCTCACCCCCTCCCCCAAAACCATTTTATTTTTATTAGCTAGAGCATGATCTTGAAAGTAAGAAGTAAATCACTGTTGCCAAGAAGTCCAAAAAAAGATGGAGCTGTGTTTTTTTTTTTTTTTTTTTTTTTTT
>RCUC01152620.1:0-40874 GCA_003697995.1 Taxidea taxus jeffersonii
GAATTAAGGTCTACTTTAAAGCTCTGGTAATGGACACTGTGTGGTATTGGTGAAGGAAAAGACAAATAGATCAATGGAGCAGAAGAGGGAACCCCAAGACAGATTCACTTTTTTGTTAATGTGCCAGATGATAGAAGCAACAAGCCCACACAAGGAGGAATGATGTGAAGGTAGGGATCTATGGGGAGAAAAAACAAAGCCATATCTTTTTCTTATATCATACACAGGAATAAATTCCAAATAGATTAAAAATGCAGAAGTAAAAACACAACTATAAACTTACTGGAAGAAAATAGGAGCGTGTCTTTATGAAAGAGTAAAAAAATCTTAAAACACACCAAAAAAACTAAAAAACAATATGCATTATTGTTTTTTTAATATTTTATTTATTTATTTATTTGACAGTCAGAGATCACAAGTAGGCAGAGAGGCAGCCTCTGCGAGCAGAGAGCCCGATGTGGGGCTCGATCCCAGGACCCTGAGATCATGACCCGAGCCAAAGGCAGAGGCTTTAACCCACTAAGCCACCCAAGCACTCCAAAACAATGTGCATTATTATCTCGATATCAAATTATATGACAAGCAAGAGACTGGAAAAAACACTTGTGAATGTTCACACAACACCCATCTAAAATATGTAAAGAAAAATCATCTGAAATATACAAAGAAATTGATCAACAGAACAAAAGAGGGAAAATACAAAGTGAGTCTGGAGCATCTTACGGTGTCTCAAAATAAGGAATCGCTCAGAGAACAAACGACAATGGCATTGTCAAAGGGCCAGAGCAACTAACATAAAAGAGCTTCCATGGCAAAGCTGGAACAATTTGAGTAATAAAAGAAACATGTTTTAACAGTATGTTTTAAACAATAAAATATTACTGGATTATAACCCAAAGCATAAAATAAATATACAGGAGTCCATGCTGATATAAATGATTGAATAAGTAAACACATAGGAGAGAAAAGAGGAACCTTCCTGGCAGAAGAATTCTGCTTGATGTAAATCGTACCTCTCCCCCCAGGATGTGGAGCTTTGCTGCTCCCCCTCCCTCAGCCTCTATGTGGCTTGGACCTAGTGACTTGCTTCAGAAGAATAGAATATGGAAAGGAGGGAATGATAGAAATTTACAGTGGAACAATCTGGCAAATACTATCTAGGTTATACACATATGGTATGTTGATATCAAAGAAAAAGGTCTAAAAAGAGTTATATTAAAGCAAAATGATGGTTGCCTTGGTTAGCAGACAAGGTGGAAAATGTGATATGTGGATATATGGAGAGAAGAAGGGAGCAGCATTACTTTGGAAATAATATATTTTTGGTCCTTATATAATTTAAAAGCAATTTAAATTAAAGAGCCACCTTGTATGCTTGCTGAAGGTGGTCCATTCTTTTTTACTGTCAGAAATTCAGTAGGTCTGGAACAGGCCCAGAAATAAGAATTTGTAACAAGTACTCTGGATGGGTCTAAAACAGCATATCAGACATTGCACTCAAGAAAATAAAAGCTAAGGGATGCCTGGGTGGCTCAGTCGATTGGACGGCTGCCTTCAGCTCAGGTCATCATCCCAGGGTCCTGGGATCAAGTTCCATATAGGGCTCCTCGATTGGCGGGGAAGCCTGTTTCTCCCGCTGTGTGCTCTGCCTGCCACTCCCCCTGCTTACACACTCTCTCTCTCTGACAAATAAATAAAATCTTAAAAAAAGAAAAAGAAAACAAAAGCTAATAAGTAAGTTTTCAAGTTGTGTTCCATATATTACTTTTCATCACTGGAAACGGTTAATTTCATACATCCATCCCTCAACCAGTGTTAGGATTTGAAAGGCCCCAAGTTCTGATCCAAATGAGATATAAGATCAAAGACTAATGCAAATGGGAGATAACAATACCCTATAATTACATATACATATATAATAAAGCTGATACAGGAAGTTGTGGCTTATAAATCCACAGGTGATTTTCCTGATATTAAATCACAAATTTCAACAGACTCACGTATCCAGTCACACTGAACAGGTCTCTGCTTTTTACCTTGTGGCAAAGAACAGGTGCTGTCTTCAACCACTTTCACCTTCATCGTGACAGAAATAGAGCTAACCAGCATATGTCTCTTGAACACACCGAAGAGAATTTGTTCCACCTTCCGTGAGGAGCAGTAAGTGAGGGTCTGTAGAGAGGCCGAGAGGGTTATCCTAGTGGAGCTTTTTCCACAGGGGAAGAAACATCTTGGAATAGGGAAGGACAGAACCCCTAATGATATAGGGGGATGTGAGAAAATACTATGGCATTATTCAAAGAATGTGCCCCCTTATAGGCAGCTCTATCATTCAAAGGCCTCAGCTCTTCTAATTAATGCTTCAGTTTTTTAATTCTATGATTCCCAATATTTTATCAACATTGAATTCATACTTTTTATGTGTGGTAGAATAATAAAATAATTGGTCGTCAGTTTTTTACTTGTTCTTTTTTTTTTTTCTTTTTTAAGATTTATCTATTTATTTTGGAGGAGGGACGTGAGGAGAGGGGAGAGAGAATCCTAAGGAGACTCTATGGAGTGCAGAGCCCGGTGCAAGGCTGGATCCTGTGACACTGAGATCAGGACCTGAGCTGAAACCAAGAGTTGGACGCTTAACCGACTGCACCATCCAGGCGCCCCTTGACTTGTTCTTATATCCATAATCTTGTATGGCCCCACCTACAATTAGTTTAAGCTTCACCGCAAATATTTTGACCAATGGAACTTGACAATGGGACTTAAAGTTTCTTTTTTTACTTGATTTTGGAGCCCCAGCCAGTGTCATCATATGAATAGACCTGGCCTAGCTTATCCTGAGAACAGAATCAGAGAGCCAAGATCTTCCATGGTTCCATCTGACACGTTGCAACATAAGTACCGGACCTGTGAGCGAGGTCATCTGATACCATCTGGCCCCAGACAACCTGCCAAATGACCACAGACACACGAGTGAATGCAGATGAGATCAGGAATCTGGCCTGAACCAGAAAAAGATCCACCCAGAACTGTCCACTAAAAAAAATGTCCAACCCACTATGTTTGGGATGTCTCTGCAGCAAATGCTATATGCTACTCTATATAGCATGAAGTATATCTCCAAATAATATGTGTAATTTTTCTTCTATATTTTCTGGGGAAATTCTGAAACTTCCTAATGCTGAAAATTTAAATACTGTGTCATGAATTTTATGAAATAAAAACCAAAACAATGTGAAGCTCAATCATCTTAAAACTGGAGGGTTTGTTTCTAGCATCATCTTCCAGACACCCATACCCAGACTCTATCTGAACATTCCCTAGTTGAATACAAATTGGACATGAGACCTCAGTGTCACTAGGTTAATGGCTGTGCACTCAACTTGTACAGTAACTACATTTAAATATTAGCATATGCATTACATCAGGCATTTTTGTTTTCAGGAGCATACCATTGGACAATACTGAGAAACATGCCCGAGTTCCATTATGCTCCCATGAAGGAACAGAGTATGTAATTCTCCCCCGAGTGATGGCTTCAGGAGTTCATTAGCAGCTTTGATCATGGCAAGCATGTTTCTATCAAGTGTGGGTCTGAACTGTGTATTTGTGGGAACTGTTTGAATATTCAAAAACAAAAAAATTTAATTTTTCACTGGAGTTTGCATCTGAAATAGGTAAACGTGATTTGTTTCCTCTGTGGATTTGGTACGACTTTGCTTATCACTGATAAGATGTTATTTAATGTCCTAGAATTCCCCATGGAAGACGCCATCAAAATGGAGCAGTCGTCAGAAAGAGATGGAAGAAGGAGTAAGTTCAGATACCATCTGCCAGGAGAAACCATCTACGAGCCTCCATTTCACAGATAGCTGGCAACCCAACTGCTCCCCTACTACAAGCTCAGTGAGTTCCCAAACACAGTGCGGGGGCACCAAGAATCCAGCAGCACCACCAGGGGCCCTATCATCCTCCCCTTCTTGGTTCTTCTCCCCATCCTGTCCACGCTGCTTTGGGACTGTTTGGATGAGTGTCAGTAAGCTTGGCATACCCTTGGTTTGCAATCAGAGTTATTTTAAGAAGATTTGCTAGGTAGAAAGACATCCAGAGGTTGAAGCATTTGAAATCTCTTAGCTTTAAGTTGTACCCTATCCCATAAAACAACAATAAAAAAAAAAGTCTCAAAAGCTAAAGGGAAATACCTTTGCCAAAACGAGTCCTATGAAAGATGCTGAGGAATCACCAACAAGAACTCCAACAACAAGCCCCTTAAACATCTGCACCTATTTAAAACCATTATTTTTGGACTAGCAAGGGTGTAATTCACTCCAAAGTTATTCTTTTTGCTCAAAATTAAGGGCAGTGGCATCCATTTTGTTTACTGGCAGCAGCATGATTCTCATTAAAGGAATACATTCAATGCTTTTGCATTTACATTCCAACAAGCAAAGCAAACTCAAACCAGAAGATGCTTATTAGGCACAAATGTAAGCATACACGCTCATATCAGGAAATGAAACCCGAATCTATCGTAACCATTGCAAAATGCTAATTATGACTATTATGCCACCTTATGTGAAATACTGGCTTGAGGGGTGACAGAGGTTTAACATGTGTTCTTTGTGAAGTGGTTCGGAATATTGGTGATTTGCCCTCCCTCACTCCCTTCTCAGAGAGGTCAACCATCCAGTCTGTTACTAGGAATATTAGACATCCTTAAACAATTTTATTTATTGCTGTTTTAAATTGCTGCAAGACTTTTATTTATTTATTTATTTATTTTAAGATTTATTTATTTATTTGACAGAGAGAGACACAGCGAAAGAGGGAACACAAGCAGGGGGAGTGGGAGAGGGAGAAGCAGGCTTCCTGCCGAACAGGGAGCCTGTGGGAGCGATGTGGGACTCGATCCCAGGACCCTGGGATCATGACCCGAGACCAAGGCAGATGCTTAACGACTGAGCCACCCAGGTGCCCCTAAATCGCTGCAAGACTTTCAAAATAAGAACATGATGGTTACCTCTGCCAATGACAGGTGGGTGACAGGTCCCTGCAAAAGTAGGCAAGAGACTTTCTGCAGTGATGAAAAATTTCTGTCTTTGTTAGGTTTCTAACTGTAAATTGTGTTTTTAAAAGAGAAAACAAGTAAGCATGAGGGACCAAGTCAGGTAGGACCTCATAGGCTGTAGCAAAGGATTTGGAGTTCACCATCTCTGAAAAGCACATTCGCTGAAGATTTTCTAACAATGGAGTGACATGATCTCAGTTCTGTTTTTTGAGGTGGACTCGGTCTGAGATAATGCCAATGTGTTGTAGCAGGACAAAACTTGACAGAGAGATCACCCAGGGAGCGATTGTGACGGTGAAGGAATGACCAATCCATGTTGACTTGGAGGAGGTGATAATAGTGGATGTGGTGAGAAGTTGTGCTACTTCTGTCCAGGCCATGTGATGTCTTACCTCAGATACACCTGCACCCTTCCACCTCCCACCCGCCGGGAAAGGATCTATACCCCTCACTGCAGGGAGGGTTTGGTTGCCAGCACTCAGCCATCTTTGGGAATTGTATCTTCTAAAGAAAGCCACTTGCTCCTTTTTGCAGAACAACCTAAAACCGATGATAGGTTGATGCAAGGGTATAAAGGCTTGGTTCTCTGAACTCAACACAGGACAACTCTAACAGGTCATTCCAGTCTCATAGCTCCCTGCAAGTTTGGCAAAGGCCTCGTGACTGCCTGGCAACTTCTCACTCTGTGGATCTGCTTCTCTCCCATTCCCCTTTTAGGCATTGATCCTAAAAGCACTCCCTAATAAATGCTATTTCTGTCCCAGACTCTGTTTCCTAAAGAACCCAACCTGCAATGCTTTGCAACAGAAGTTGATTTCTTTTTTCATCTGCCTAAAATTGAAAGTTGTACTTCAGGAATTTCATCCTCTCATCCAGTGATCTGTGGTGGGTGGTGATGGCCTAGAAATAGGCAATGATGTGTCACTTCCGGCTTTTGCTTCTTAACTGGCCATGGGTCACAATCACTTCACTTCTTTGGGGTTCTCTGTTTGATCTTCTATAAAGTAAGAAGAAATTTAATCAAATGGGATATTCCAGAAGAAAATATTTACAATTCTATGATAAAACTCACTAGAAATTAAAAGGAACTGAAAACCAGCTTATCTTTTTGTTATTGGTCTCAAGAACTTGTCTTCCCCTGATCTACTCCCAGGCGTTAGCTCTTCCTGGGTGTTCATGCAGGTCTTTAAAAGGTACGCAGGAGACAGGAAGGAAAATTAGACTAAACCTAGCCAGTTCTGCCAATTGTTTGCAAATATGATAAGATTTAATTGCAGAGGGTTGTCGTTAGTTATTACCAAAGTCAATTTCTTGTGTTTTTGTTGTGTTTTGGTTTTGAGTATGAAGTCCCTACCCCTGTGATTCCAAGTGGCTCTAAGTCACTGTCTAAGTCACTTGATTTACCCCTCCCTGGTCTTTTTTTTAATTTAAAAATTTATTATTATTATTATTTTTTGTTTTTAAGTAGGATCCACACCCAACATGAGGCATGAATTCACAACCTTGAGATCAAAAGTCACACGCTCCACTGACTGAGCCAGCCAAGTGCCCTAGTTCTCCTTGGTCTTGATCTTCTTCCATGATGTTTAAGAAAATTCGGGGCACCTGGGTGGCTCAGTGGGTTAATGCCTCTGCCTTTGGCTCAGGTCCTGATCCCAGGGTCCTGGGATCGAATCCCGAATCGGGCTCTCTGCTCAGCAGGGAGCCTGCCTCCCCCTCTGTCTCTGCCTGCTTCTCTGCCTACTTGTGATCTCTCTCTGTCAAATAAATAAATAAAATCTTAAAAAAAAAAAAAAAAAGAAAATCCTGTTTCAGTCTTAAGACCTTTACACATGGTCCCTCTGCCTGAAATACTCTCTCCACTCAGCACAGTTAATTCCCACTCATCTGTTGGGTCTCAAGTGCAAAGTTACATCTTCAAGGAATTTTTCCTTATTACCAGTAATGCCTAGTAATTTCTACAGGCTCAGAACATTCCCACAGGCTTATCCCATATTGGAGGAGATTTCTAGGAACTATATGTAACTCCACATGTAAGTGAGAGTGACATTGAACTCAACTCTATTTTTAAAAATCAACAAATCGGGGCGCCTGGGTGGCTCAGTGGGTTAAGGCCACTGCCTTTGGCTCAGGTCATGGTCTCAGGGTCCTGGGATCAAGCCCCACATCGGGCTCTCTGCGGGGAGCTTGCTTCCTCCTCTCTCTCTGTCTGCCTCTCTGCCTACTTGTGATCTCTGTCTGTTAAATGAATAAATAAAATCTTTAAAAAAAATAAAAATCAGCAAATTATTTGAAAATCACTCTTAGTTACTCTCAGCAGCACAGCACTTTGCGATATACTACAAAACACATTAATGTATACCAGTCGGTCACTATGCCAAGCAAAATTTCATGTCTTTGCTTTAGAGAACTCCATACTGTATCAGCAAGGCCAGAGAGTGAGTCCTATGCATCCTGAATGCTAATTTATCCTTTGAAGACTTTTTCACCTTGGGGAGTGGGAGTAAAGAAATTAATGATCACGTGCTCAGCCACCCTTGATGTGCTAGCAAAGAAAGAAATATTTACATGCATTTCTGCAATATTCTCTGTGGTAGATTTAAGATGTCTAGGTGACAATTCCTTGACACTCCTCTCCTTGAGAAGTAGGGTCTGTCCTCTCCACTTGAATCTGTCAGGCTTTGTGACCGCTTTGAACAATAGAACAGGATAGAAGAAACACTGTGCCAATTTCCAGTCCCAGGCCTTAAGGAACAGGCAGTTTCTTCTTTATGTTTCTTGAAACCCTCTCTGGAAACCCTGAGCTGCCACCAGGAAGTTCAAATAGCCTTGGCCTTCCATACTGGAAGGTCTATGGGTAGATGCTCCAGTAGCTATTCCTGGATCCAGCCTTCCCACTCTTCCCTCTGAAGAACCAGATTTGAGAAAAAAGCCATCTTGGACTCACTCGACCAGCCTATATCCTCAGCTGAACACTCGGACTACTACTGATCCCATGGGGGAACAAAAGAATAATCCAAATTCCTGACCCATGCAATTGTCAAATGTAATTTAATGGTTGTGGTTTTAAGTCACTAAGGTTTTGGGGTGCCTGGGTGGCTCAGTGGGTTAAGCGTCTGCCTTCGGCTCAGGTCATGATCCTGGGGTCTTGCGACCAAGCCCCACATCAGGCTCCCTGCTCAAAGGGGTGCCTGCTTTCTCCCTCTCCCTCTGCTGTTCCCCCTGCTTGGGCTCTCTCTCTTTCTCAAATGAATAAATAAAAAATAAAAATAAAAGATGCATGGTGTTCATTATAGAAACAGTAGTGATTTTGGGGACCATATATTTGTAATAGTTGGAATGCAGGGTGGGGAGGAATGTTTAGGTGGTCCCACTCGGATTCACACACGCTTCCTTCCCTTCCATCCATCACTGTTTGCCCTCACACTCTGCTATGGTTATTAAGGGCATCTGACAGTGTGGCTCACAATCTACTTGCATCAAAATCACCTGTAAAGCTTACCCAAAATGCTCATTCCCCAGCTTCTTCATAAACCCCATGAATTGGAATTCTGGGGAAAAAGGCTCAGTAATCGGTATTTAAACCAAGCTCCTAGGTGATCTTATGCTTGCTTTATTACCTTTAGGGACTTTGTACTGTCCTTTGCTTTTAGCTCCTCCCCATAATGGCATTTCACTGCAGCCCTTTTAATATTGTTGAACAGTTTTAATGTGCTGTGGTTTCTATTGTGTGTCTCTGCCCTCCCTCCTGCCCTGGATTCTTCTCTGTGTTCTGTCATTTCAGGTCTCCTTTGCTTCTTGTTGTTTGATTGACTTAATCAAAGCACTCTAAATATAATTCTTAAGCCTACAGGTTTCCTTTTGGTTTGTTTCTGTTCCTATTAGCTATCTGGAGTGTTCTGCTCTCAAAGACATTATTACTGCAGCCATTTAAAAAATATAAAGGGGGCGAGCCTCCTCTTCTGCTCTTCAGGTAACTAATTATAGAAACATTTATGTTATATGTACTTAGATTACCACATTATTCTTGACTTCAGTTTTGTTTCAATCAGCTGGGAGAGGAGCTGCCTGACGCTATTTTGCCCTTCCTCTGACTATTTTGATATTTATGTTATCCGTCTTTCAGAACGCACCTGTGTCTTTTTCACACAATCTGGTAAATATTATAATATTTAAGCATCATGGGGGCATTGATGCGTAACTGAACCCTGGGCTGGCCAATCTAGACTCACAAGGAATGAGTTTCAGGAAACCAAGATGATGTGTCCTCAGCCACCTGAAAAAATATGCGGAGACTCGGGTTACATCTGGAATTCATTCGGGGTTTTGTACGTCCGTTCCTGATCGGGTTTTCTCACCACACTCCCCATGAAAATTAGGCGATCTGGGTGAGTTCATTTGCATGCCCGGGTTCCATTTCGCAAGGAGCATGTATTGATCACTGCCATCATTGAAAGCAGCGCCTTGAGTGGTGAGGTGGGAGTGGGGTCTTTCAAAGCAGTGGGCAAAGACTGGAGGAGCCCATTTGGCAGCTGGGATTCTTGAGCTCCCAGGTAACGCGGAGAATGCAGTGATTTATGAAGTGCACTGTACTGAGCTTCAGAATAATTGTGTGGTACAATTTAGGGCATACTGTCGTTCTCCAAACATAGTGATTTCATTTCGACCTTAACAGTTACTCTGCAGTCTATAAAATATTTACATTGCCTTTCTAAACATATACATTATTTACCGTACAGTCTATAAAATATTTATGTGATTTTCTCTAAAGATCCTATATAGGGTGCGTTATTTTTATTCCCTTTGTTCCCTTTCCTAGAAACAGGCATGAAGTGAACCAGGACATGTTTTGAAATCCAGAAAAAAGTGGCAATAGAGAAGGAGACACGATGGAACATGGAGAAGAGATGGCATCTTTGGTTTTGATGATCTGGCTCTCCCCTGCCTGTTGGCTGTAGGCTTGTTTTGGCTGAGAAACCAACGGACCAAGGGCAACAGAGGACCACCAGGTATCAAGGGCTTTGGTTCCACATGAAGAGCTGAATAGGGTGCCTGGGTGGCTCAGTGGGTTAAGCATCTGCCTTCAGCTCAGGTCATGATCCTGGTGTCCTGGAATCAAATCCTGCATCGGGCTCTCTGCTCTGGAGGGATTCTGCCTCTTCTTTTACCCCTCTCCTTGTTAATGATCTCTATCTCTCTCTCTCTCTCTCTCTCTCTCTCATGCTCTCTCTCAAATAAATAAAGTCTTTAGAAGAAAGAAAGAAAGAAAGAAACAACATACACCTGGCCAAATTTTGAAGAAAGAAAGGAAGGATGACATGTACACCCCCCGCCGACACACACACATATACACCCCCCCCAAGACATTACAAAACATGAATAAATCATCTAGTTTGATTGCCTAGAGTATCGAGTATCATTTAGGCTTCCTATTTTCCAATGTGACCCAGTGGCTGCTAAACTCTTACCTCATTACTTAGGTCCCGAGACATTTTCCCTGATATGAAGCCAAAAACATGAATGGGAGAATTGAGACATTTGTTGAGAAAATATAGGATGATAAACACCATCACCATTTCTAAATCTTTAATAAAATTTACACAAGACTCCAACTAAACAGAATTTATGATTCAATTGTCTCAAAGATCAAATTTCTCAAATAGTGGTTAAACCCTTCTTAGCATTTGGGCTAAATACTTTGACACAGAGGCTAGGTCCGTGGGTTGCTAAATGTTTGGCTAAAAAGTAAAAATAATGTAGTCAAGCATGAAAATGTTTTGCCTTCGTGACACTAATTTGGTTTGAAGTTACCCCCTTAAGATCCAGATTTGGTTCACATTTATTGGAATGCACAGGACCATTAGTTCTCCATATTATAGAGAAAATGGGCTTCATTTGCAGAAAAGTAGGATGGAGGGAGTTGGTGGAGAGCTCATTAAAAACCATTTAACACTAAGCTAAATGTCAGCCTACTTTGAAAAGAGACCTATTAGTTGATGTACACAAGAAGTTATCAGCACTTGTGATAAGCCAAAGAAACCAAACAGAGAAAGCCATTACTTGTAAGACTGCTGAGCTTTAAGAAATGTTTTAGATACATTAAATGGCAATTGACAGAAAAAACATACGTATTACAGGGAAGGATTTTTACTTGTGTCCTTACCTGCAGCCCTACGTCCAGAGTTTTGACTGCCCCTAAATGATTAACTTGTCTACAAGGAATTGGTGACTTCAGAGGGGACACAGAGGACATAGTTACATTATAACAAGAAATGCTTCTTTTCTCTCTCTCTCTTTCTCTTTGTTGTTTCATGGATATGATGGATAGAATAGACAAGATCCCCATCGATACACAAATAGCATTATTGCTTCCAAAGAGTGTAATTCAAAACCTCCCTTCCGCCATGTAAGTCTCCCGGCATTACAATGAAAAAGCAGTTCGGATAATCTGGCTAGATTTAAGAATAATATTTAGAACCTTTAGAGTAATATTATTTCTTTCAAATGGACCTGCAGAAAATACAGGGCTGTCATCTCTGGCCAGAATATTCTGTGGTGATAATTGGGAGGAGAAACATGATTTGACAGTCAGTTGGGGAGGGACACAGATAAGGAAAATAATGAGCTTACCCCCAAAACAGGCCAGAGTGGATTATCACTCCACAGCAAAGGAGTAACTATAGAAAGGCCCAATATTTTAATGAAAGGATAGCAATTGAGGTTGGTTATATGCCATATCATTTTACCACAATACATTTTAGATGCAGAAAATTCAAAATGGGTATAATTACCAGCTACCACTAATGGAAAAAAAAAAATCTGTGACACATATGCACATGTCAAATTTTAATCAATTTAGATATTTGTGAGGCCTCAATGATTAACTAATTGAAAACCATACCTTTGGGTAATTGAATGATTTGACCCCATATAAAATTTTTGGATAAAAGCCAATTAAATGCCAGAGAATATCTTTAAAGCTGGTAATTTTGGTTTTAGTATACTTAATTTTAAGTTATTCTTTCCGCTAATAATTAGATAGCAGAACCTATTTTGTCTAGTAAGGCTACACGTAGCGCATAGCAACAAAAACATGCCCTCAGCATAAGGAGGAATTCTAATCATGTTGCTTCTAAATAGCAGGAAGCTATTCACTTAGCTCATCCGAAAGTCAAATCAAATTATTAGGGTAAGACTTAAAGAAAGGGGAGCCAAACTAAGAGTATTAAATTTGTATCTCTTTTTTGTTTGTTTGTTTCAATTTTAGAAGACTTTCAGTTCAGTTCTAGCAGCATAATAATAGCGAAACATTATGTGTATCCCTACTGTTTGCCAAACATTATTCTGCATTATTTATAGTTATACATTTATTTAATCTTCACAATAATCCTATGAGGCAAGTACCATTGTGATGCCCGTTTTACAGACAGGGCAACCAGAGCTTCAGGTCGATAACTTGCCCAAGGTCATTATCGGGATTTGAAAGTAGGCACCCTTTCCTGCACTTGGGTTAACACTCGTGTCCTGATAAAGTAACCCTCAGATAGTCCAATATCAAAACTGCGGTTTACCAAAAATATATATATATATTTATTCAGAAAAATGCTTACTAATTTTTATATTTTAGTAGATTGCAAGGGGAATTAGTTACTACATGATATGGATATTGAAGCATTTAGAAGAGAATAAGGAGGGGCGCCTGGGTGGCTCAGTGGGTTAAAGCCTCTGCCTTCAGCTCAGGTCATGATCTCAGGGTCCTGGGATCAAGCCCTGCATCGGGCTCTCTGCTAGGCAAGGGAGCCTGCCTCTCCCTCTTTCTCTGCCTGCCTCTCTGCCTACTTGTGATTTCTGTCTGTCAAATAAATAAATAAAATCTTAAAAAAAAAGAAGAGAATAAAGGATGAAAAAAGAAGTGTGTATATGGTCAGGGTGCGGGGAGATGGAGGTAAGACAGACATACAAAAATATAGAAAGAAAGAAACTGCCTCTTTCTAGTCAGTTAGAATTATACACAAAGCCTATTATCCTCAGAAGAGAGCTCAAAGAAAAGGTAAAAGGACACAAGTTAAGGGGGGAGGGTGAATTATGCCCTGTTTGTTCTAAATCTTGATGACTGGCTTGGTGACTTTTCTTCCCAGGTCAGGAGCCCAGTGAGACATCTATAGTGACATTGCTTTGATATTTGTAGATCAACCCTTGGCCTCTTGGCATTTGATACCGGATACCTGTCTCTTAGAAGAATAGTTTGTAAGCGGCTTTTACAGATACTATAGTGCAAAGTAGATAAGACAACATCTTTGGATCAAGTTTGCCCTGGTTTAAAATAAAGATTGTGTCCTGTTGGAAACATTATTAGATATATTTTAAGGATAATTGAATTTCAATTTTGCCCTTTCTACTGATTATACATTCGATATTCTGAAAGATCCCCAAACCTTTCTCTAGCTTTCTTTCTAGAGTACTTTTTCTTTAAAGATTTTATTTATTTATTTGAGAGAGAGAGAGAGAGAAAAAAAAAGCACAAGCCAAGGGAAAGGCAGAGAGAGAAGCAGACTCCCCGCTGAGCAGAGAGCCCAATGTGGGACTCAATCCTAGGACCCTGGGATCATGACTGGAGCCGAAGGCAGATGCTTGACTGAGCCACCCAGGTGCCCCCCTAGAGTACTTTTTAAAAATTATAATGAATGAGGGGGCACCTGGGTGACTCAGTGGGTTAAAGCCTCTGCCTTTGGCTCAGGTCATGATCTCAGGGTCCTGGGATGGAGCCCCCCATCAGGCTCTCTGCTCAGCAGGGAGTCTGCTTCCCCCCCACCCCGCCTCTGCCTGCCTCTCTGCCTACTTGTGATCTCTTGTCTGTTGAATAAATAAAGAAAATCTTTAAAAAAATTATAATGAATGATTAGTTTTCATTATTGTTCCACACTTTTAGTGTGAGCATGGCAAATCAATGAAATTATCATTTGCCTCCATTTATTAAATGTTGAAGAAGTAAACCATACTCTTTTTTTTCTCTCATTAAAGAATGCTATTATACATACAATGAGTATGCAGTTCAAGTTCATAAACTTCTAATACCACATTATCTGCCTTAAATATACTAAATGTTTGGGACGCCTGGGTGGCTCAGTTGGTTAAGCGGCTGCCTTCGGCTCAGGTCATGATCCCAGCGTCCTGGGATCGAGTCCCGCATCAGGCTCCTTGCTCGGCAGGGAGCCTGCCTCTCCCTCTGCCTCTGCCTGCCACTCTGTCTGCCTGTGCTCTCTCTCTCTCTCTAACAAATAAATAAAAAATAAATAAAATCTTAAAAAAAAATATATATATATACTAAATGTTTGTAGGACATAAGAAAGATGGGAAAATAAATACCACCCAACAAAACTACCGTTCATTAAATATGTCATAGCATTTGAAAATCTAATACTTCAAATTATAATATTTTTGGACAATATCAATGCATAATTAAAATCTAAGCAACGTCTATACATAATATACACAAAATCTATACATATACAAAAATCCAAAATTACCCTATTCAGAGGACAGTGGATTTCATATCTGTTGTTGTAATAATTTGAAGACCAGATCACCTATATTGGTATCTTAAATCAAATTTAGTTTGACTTTAAGAAAGAAAGCTTTTGGTTCCACACCACATTAGAAGGGGTGTCTATGATAAGGCAAGCTTCCAAACAGAGGAATTAAACTATAGTTTGTTCTACTGTGAACTGGAGCTATGTGAATGCAAGAAACAGAATCAGTTCCGAGTCTCCCAAAGGTCACAAATGTCATTACTACATCTTTCAGGGTCTTTATGCCCCAATTTCAGCTCTAGTTACCTTCATACTATCTGTCTCTTCTTTTCCTGGACTGGCTTCCTTTGCTTAGGCATGGTCCAATAGGATGAGCCCAAGTTTATTTGATCGTATGGGTCCAATAGTCCCATCTGCCAACTGCACCCCTCATTCTCAACTGGGAAAGATGTCTACCTCAGACGGAGCATGCACATCTGAATGAATCTTCAGTTATGGAGAGGAGGGTATGAGCAGTTTAACCTTCACATTTTAATACAAACTTCATATTTGGAAAAGTTAAAACATAACCATTGTTCCATTATGCAAGTCACAGAAACTAAAACACCAGAAAACTTTACTGAGAAATGAAAAAAAAAAAATTGGGAGACATACTTCGCTGAAGTCTCTGTTTCTGTGTCTTTTAATTCTGATTCAAGAGAATCCTGACTGATTTTTTCCAGCTAGTGGAATGACTGGTGTTGTGGCAGGTGGTCTACCTCGGGTCTAGTCCATTGTGACTGCAAAGAAGAATCACGTGGAACAAACCTGAACTGTCCCCTCAATGGGGGATAGAGGTGTGTAGTTCTCAGAGAAGGACATTGTGGGTGGTTAGTTTTCTCCCCAAAACTGTTAACTATGCAGGTATGGTGGTCACACTTCATAAAGAAAACAAGTTTGATTTAAATTTGAAGAAAGGAGTATTACTTAAATCAAGAGTTGAGAAGGCAGCATTCTGGGTAGGAGATGTTTCAAAGACAAAAAGTATCAGAAAGGGACATTACCAGTGTATTTTGAGGATAATGGATATGCTAATGTTTACAGCCCATTAGCTCTTGAGGTAGAGCCTGAAGCAGTTTTGCAACCAAAATCACTGATAGAATTGCTCCCAGGATCACTCTTTCAGCTGTCAGTGAACATTCCTGTTGGGAAAAAGCTCTTCACTGAAAGCTGTCAAGCTTGCAGTATATATTTACCTGTGGGAAGGTATGGCCACAGCCTATTAGAGGGGAAGAAGCTACTGGCCTACTCATTCTCTCAGCAGATTTTTCTTCCAACATGGTTTTCCAACTTGAAATGGAACAGATCTGAACTTATCTCTATTGTGTTTAAAGTCTCAAAAAAAAAAAAAAAAAAAAGCTTAGATAAACCTTTCCTTCATTCCTTATTTCCAAGAAAGTAACTTTTCCTTGGAAGCAAGGAGGAAGGAGGGCAGCTGGAGCCAAAGAGAGGAGGGCTGTGTGTGTGTGTGTGTGTGTGTGTGTGTGTGTGTGTCTACACTAGGGGAGGACAGGGCAGGGAAGAAAGGAGGAGGTTAAGGAGGGCAGTGAAGCCAGCTTTTCTTTGTCATTTCACCTCCTGGGGCCATTCATTCTATGAGACCTCCTCCGGACCTGTCTTAGATATGGGGCAAGGAAAGATGGCATGAGGGGTTCCCAGATTCTAGGGAGACAGGGAGGAAATTATTAACTTTAGTATGGGCGAATGCTCCAGAAAACCACCGAGTTCCCGTGGTGGGGGGAAGAGAATGCTCCGTAGAATTCCCTCCCCCCCCACCCACCCCCACCCCCCGCCAAGGCTGACATCCTCCTGCGATGTTTACAGGCTCTGTTAGGATAGTTGGTGACCCAGATCGGATTATGGGCAGCACTCTTAAGATTCTCATCATTTCCTCCTGTTAACTACAGAAACGGCGGGGTGGGGGGGGGGCGGTCTTCAACGCCGGTGACTCTGTGGCAAGGCTGGGCTTTCCTGGGCGTGGGCCTGCTGGGACAGCGTCTGGTATGCCCACTCTGACTTCCCTGGGTCCTGTCTTCAGGCCCCCACCGTCAGTTTCCTTGGCCTTCAGGCTGAACAGGACGGCTCTCTTCCCCTCGGTGCATCCTCACGGCTCCAAGTTAGCAGCTCCCTCCTCTCCGCTCCTCTCCTCCTCCTCACCCCCCTCCACCCAGGCTTTCAGATACGCCCAGGGTTGTCCAGGAGCAGCCCACCTGCCCTCTGGAATCATCTGTTGCCTATTCCCCGGGCTCGAGGACGACTTTTTCACTTTCCTTTCGGTTGTGGGGAAGGGGGTGTTCAGAGGCCTCTGGCAGGGAGGAACTGGTTCCCAAGGGCTCATGCAGGCCAGAAGTTATTGGCTTAGTGAAAGCTGTTACTTTGTTTTAAGAACCGGCATGGGTCTGTTATTGTTGGGTACCCCAGAGGCTCATCACTCAGAGGGAGTTTGATCCTGTCCTGTCTGAGAAGGAACACTGCGGAGCCTTTGTCTCCCTGCTGCCTGCCCACCCCCGCAGCCGGCCCTCCCACCCCCGCGGGGACTTCCCAGCATTCCCTGGCTCACCCTCCCCGGTGCGGAGCAAAACCTCACACTAGGAGCTCGCAGAGGTGGAAGGGCGGGGGGACTTGCATTTAAAGTAAATGTATCAGGTTGTCTCAAAGTACAATCGAGTTATGGGATTCCCTCAGTTTGTTTTCTGTCTCTCTGTGTTGACCCAAGTCTTGCTGTACAGGATTTTAAAAACATTTTTTTTTTCATTCCTCTATTGTGAAATACAATAGGCACTTTAAAAAGTACATAAAGCATATTGGTTCAAGTTAGTGAAATATCGGAAAGCAAACAGCTACCTACCTACTGCTTTATTTTTTAAAATGGGACTATTTCCAGGCTGAAAAATAGTCCTTTAAGATAGGGGTCTCTTCAACTTAGGGAAAATAATTAGAAATCTATAAGTGAAAATATTGATTTGGTCTTTAATATCTCAGTGGTGTGATTGTTATTTTATGTTTGTGTATTCTGCTGACCAACCAACTCAGTTACTTGCCTGTGGATCAACCAAGTCAGCTACATGAGACAAAAGTTTTCTTCCAGGGTACCTTTCCTTTACTGAACTGTTCTAGTTCAGGACTTTCTCCTTCTTCTGCAAGACTTGCCCTAGGAAAAGCCAACTGATCTGCATAGTAGGGTGGGGAAAGCACAGTTCTTTGTACTTTTAAAGTAAAACAATTGCAAAATGTCCCAGTGATTCTACAAGATAATCCATGTGAATAACTTTTAGAGCATTTGGAGTTAACCATTCCTATGAATAACTCCAGAGAGTCCATGAAAGTGAAATCTTTGCACATCAATAGGTATTTAATGTGTGCCCACTGTGCTACACATTGTTCTAGATAACTGAGCTGGGTGAGCAAAGAGACAAAGATCCTTGCTCTTAGGGAGCTTACCTGATAGCAGGCAAGACAGAGGCTATCATAATAAACATAATATATAAATTATACAGTATGATAGAAAGTGATGAGCGCTGTTGAAAAAAGAAAGCACAGAGCAGGGTCAGAGAATTGGGAGTGCAGGGCAGGGGTGAGGGGGCGGGGGGTGGGGCAGAGTGCTGTATTCAAGGCTTGTGAGGACAAGTCTTAAAAAGGTAACTTGTTATCAAAGGCTGGAGGAAAGTGGGAGAGTTAGCCATCCAGATATCTGGGGGAGGAACATTCCGGAGGGGTTGAGGGAACGGCTTGAGCAAGGCTGTCGGGTGGTAGCATGCCAAGCGTGTCTGAGGAGGAGCAAGGAGGCCAGAGTGCAGCAGCTGGAGTAGAGTGAGGAGAGGGGGAGTTGGAGGTGGGGTTCAGAGAACTGGGATCCAGTTCACTTTGGACCCTGTAGGTCACTGTAAGCACTCTGCCTTTTCCTCTAGGAACACGGCAAGCCCTGGCAGGATTTCCAGCGACGGAAGGCATGATCTGTTAACTTGTTTAAGTAGGTGTGCCAGTCATGAAGCTATTGTCTCTCAGTTCCCAGCTCATCCATCTCATACTTGGCCTCCTCATGCCGGGGCTGAGACTTTGCAAACCACCCATCTGCTTTGTGGGTGGCTCCCTGTGCCATTCTGCCAAAGGGCAGTAAGAGAGGGGTGCTCCAGTGGAGGGGGAGGAAGGGACTTCCTGCTTCCTATTTGCTTCCTGTTCCCTTCCTCGGCAGCCACCTAAAGCTTCCAGCTCCTGCAGAGCAAGCCCATCTCACAGTCTCAGATTCACCAGCACCTGCTGGTCACGCCCGTCCGTGGAGGCCTGAGCTACTAAGTAGTCACATTTTCAGCCTCATTTCTTTCCTCTATCCCCCACCCCCCACCATGGTAGCTGCTCCCGCTCCCTCTACCTCCCTTATACCCTTTACTGCCTTTTCAGCTACTCAGTTAATAACTTTATATCCAGTTAACAATTATCTATATTAAATTCTCCCTTTTACCAGAACTGGTGTGATCCAAGAGCACCCCCCAGAAGAAGAATGGATTTGCCATCAACCAAGGTGAAGAAAGCTGCAAGCGGAAGGGGTTTGGAGGGAAATATCAAAAATCCACCTTAGGACACGTTCCTTAGACATAAATAGAGATGTCGAGTAGGCAGTTGGATATTACCTCAGATCTAATTTTCATTCTTTTCTATATGGCCCCTGGGCCATGATCACACCTTTTGTAACCCTAGGAATGTTCATGGAATGATTTACGCTCTTAGTGTTAAATTAATTTCAAGGATTTAAATCAGTTGGTTAAGAATTATAGATGTGAGCATTAGAACTAGGTTTCAGTTCTGGCTCTTTGGTTGATCTCTGATGTTGAATCAGATATGTAACCTCTTGAAGTCTTAATTTTCATCAACTATAAAAACAGGGGTGATAATGCCAAAGTAACTGAAAAGAGAAAATTAAAGGAAATGCAGTGGTGAGCACAGTGTCATCTTTGAGAATGAGACGTCCTCCTCAGTGTCCTTACTTGTAACATGGGAATAATATCTATTTTATAGGCTTTTTTTTTCTCTTGAGCCTTACATCAGAACAAGTCATATAAATCACCTAGCAGGGACGCCTGGGTGGCTCAGTTGGTTAAGCGGCTGCCTTCGGCTCAGGTCATGATCCCAGCGTCCTGAGATCGAGTCCCACATCGGGCTCCTTGCTCGGCAGTGAGCCTGCTTCTCCCTCTGCCTGCCACTCTGTCTGCCTGTGCTCGCTCCTGCGCTCTCTCTCTGACAAATAAATATATAAAATCTTTTTAAAAAAATAAATAAAATAATAAATCACCTAGCAAAGAGTCTTCTCAGAAGGCACTCAATAAATTTCATTTTCATTCATGGCATATTATTTCATCTTACCCTCATAACATCTCTCTCATTTCCAAATTTAACAGCAGTTTTCAAAACATGTTCCATAAAGCATTAATTCCAGAGAAAGTTAATAGGGGTAAACACAATAAAATAAAGCCATAAACATTTACTTAAATAAGAGTAGCTAGTACGTTTAGCTGTGTAGATTATGATAAACACAAAATTGTATTTTGATTCCTGACCTACCCCCTTAAGCTTTATTTAGTGAGGATAATCCTTTTCTGGTTGTGGATTGACTACTTCGACAGGCTGGTAACTTCTCATTCGTAATAATAGGCAAGATCATAGCCATTTTTAGTTATAACTGTGTCTCAGTTCAGGTTCTATAATGTCTGGTCCCGAAGAGTTGGCAGCAGACTGCAGGCACACCATGACGGGTCTGTGGTTAGGTATCTCTGCCCTCTACAGCCCATTATCTTTCTCAATCCCTATGCCTGATCCTCTTGGATCAACTGAAGGATCCCAGAGAATGACAGCATATTTTCCAATAAACTGCTCTTCTTCCAAAATTAAGTCAGAGGGACACATACATTAAGTGTCTATGATTAAATCCAATGAATCGATTCCTCTTTATCAGGCTCTAGATACCCGGAACCCAGCTATGGTCATTCCCTTGTACCATGGAGCACAGAAATAGGTTTCAGGGAAGAGATAAATTGCTTCTAGGTAGTGATGTTTGTGGAAGAGTACAGCATTTTGATTAAAATCATACACTCTGTACCCAAATCCTAGTTTTACTTCTTGCTAGCGGTATGAACAAGTTACTTAGCCTCTCTGAGCCTGGCTTTCGTCTCTAAGATGGGGACACTAACAGAGCTGGGTGAGGATGAAAAGAGTTGATGCATAAGAAATACTGAGGCATAGAGGCTGAAAGAGTGCAGGCACTTGGTGTCAGTTGTTAATATCAGAACATTTACAATGCGGTTAGAAGAAACAAAGTAACATAATAGTTACTGCCAAACTGCATGCTAAAGTGTGAGAGAGGAGTTGAAACCGAGAAAGCCCATCACCCAAATAAAGACAGTACAGAAGAGGGAAGAACAGATTTGAGCCATGGATGACTGAGAGATTTGTGTTACTTCCGATTTTATTATTTTGTTGTTATATTACTTTTTGAAGGAGGACACAGAGAGCCAGGGGTAACAGCAGTATAAGAAGATATATTGAGGATACCGTAATTTCTGTTTTTACTTTTTTAGAGGTCTGTGTAATTACATTCTGCTTGGAAAATTGGCTGTAGTCTACTGTTGGGTGGGTGGGATATTATCATGTCACTGCAGTTCTTTAAGTATAAATCTTTTGTTCATTATCTTAAGTTAAATTTTTACTCTTTTTTTTTTTTTGCAAGATTGTAGGCATGACTCTCCTTTCTGTATTTGGTATTTATATCACTAGCATTATTATATAATGTAGCTTTTGAAATAATTTCAATTTGGATCAAATTCATATTGTCTTTGAGCTACCAGTTTCCAAAACCATAACTTGCAGTACCAATTGGCATATAATTTTAGAGGCTGCCATGAAATGCAAAAGAAAGGATAGGATATTTAATATTCAATACCCAAAAAAGATTACTGTAATTATTTCTTTAAAAAAAAGATATGACTAGGAACTTGGATGAGACATTTATCAGTGCAAATGATCAATGAGATAAACAAAAATCATTCACTGAAGAGGAACATTGCTTATCACTCATACTTTGAGAAATGAAGTGAAGCATTCCAGTTCTGTGGATTTACTTCTTCTGTAATTCACTGTGCTTTTAAAATGAGCAGCTTGGCAACACAGAAATTTAGACTCACATTTCTATCTATAAATCACCAGTTTGTCCTTTATGTTGACAGTTTCTGTACAAAATTGAAGGATTTCAAAGTGTTCCAGCAACAAAATGTAAGAAATTGCAGAACACATAAATTTCAAGTGTTTTCTACCTACGTCAGCAACATCATTTTAGCAAAACACAGGCAGGGTATTCAAGTGCCAAGATGGAAAAATAAAATGAAATAAGGTAAATAGCAAAACAGAATTCAAAGAAGGGATGTTCGTGGATAATCAGACTAATTCGTGGAAAATGCCATTCTGGTTTAATAAGCTGCCTGTTGTTACCTAAGTGAAGGCTGGTTAAGCTGGAAATATAAAGGAAAGGTGCCAAATTTAAAGTCAAGGATCAGATTTTTTGAAAGTACGATTTTGAGCAAATGTTGTATCTTTCATCAGGCAATTATTAAGCTGTTGCAAAGATACGGGCCAAACATTTTGTGAATCTTGAGGGGAGAAAAACAAGATGAATAAACTTTGTTCCTGCCCTCAAGGAGCTTATACCTTAGTAGTTTTGTGATTAGAAACATTATGACAACTTTTTCAAAGTGAGAGATGCAAAGGAGGATGTAGATTATGTCATTAGGAAACTATGGGACCACCAGCCTAACCGTCTCCCAGATCTAAGAAGAAATATCCCTGCCCCCATTTTCCTCTCAGAGTTAACAGGAGCATCTGTGTTGCACTTGGTGACCCTTAAATGGGCGAGCCAACTTTTTCATGAATAGCCTATTCACACACAAGGATCTGGACATTTATATTGACTTTTACCATTTCTAATTATTTTTTACAAGTGATACAAAGGTGGGGGGGTGAGAAAGGAAAAGAACTTTTAAAATCAACTCCTGAAAAATGACATAGTCACTTTGCTCTTTCATTTAATTTAAGTGCCTTGGCTATTGCCTTTATATCATACTTATTTGTAACGATCAGTTACATTGCTGAATAGCAGAAATAGTAAATTTAATAGATTGTGCTTAATATTTTGCTCTTGAGCTAATGTTCTTCTAAATTAGTTAGGTTGAAATGATTATGTCTTCCTCTACAACTGCCTCAAATTCTAAAAATCCTTGTACCTAGATTAAGGACATTGAAAGGAAATGTAGCAGGAGGAACAGGCTGAGTGTTATAGGGAGTAATATCTTAATGCATTGTTATTGCTTTATTGATTGGAGTGGATCTTTTCTCTTATTCATTTTCATAGGTGCTCCCATGGTGACAGCAATTGTAAAAAGTGCTAAATATCTCCTAGTCACAGACCTCTCTTTTAACAGATATCTTAAGTCTTGCTATAAAGTGTTTTAGATCAAATATGAATTATTTTTGGAGAGTTGACAGTAATTCCTTTGCCTCCCAGGTAGTATTCTTCATAGCTTATGGAATTTAAATGCTTTGGTTGAAAAAAAATCATATATATATATATATATATATATACATACATATATGTATATATATATATATATATACACACACACACAAACAAATAATGTGTGTTCTGTGTTTCATATGATTAGGGATTCCTGTTGAGAATAATTGAACAAGCTTGTTATTTAAAAGATCACAATAAAGACAATGGACATTAAAAACCACAGAGTGGGCTTCAAGAGGGCAGTTCATGCACAGATGGTTTCTAGGTATTATATACCCATAAAAACAGACTAGCAAGAGAAGGAAGGTGGAAATTTTGGTTTACAGGCAAAATCAACAGTAGTATTTTCACAGTCATTGTTCTCCTTTCTAATCCATGCTTTTCTTCAGACTTTTCTGAAAAACACCAGGGCTTTATTCATCTCCTGGCTCTGTTTGTGGTTTGCAGAGGTGTCATTGTTCTTAGCCACATCCTGTTTTCCATTAGATGGCCCTTTAGGTTCAGTGGGAGTAACCAGAAGGTCAACTTTGTTGTCTTTCACGATGGAGAAAAACACTATAGCTCAGGAGAAGCAGGATCCAACTTTAAACTGCTCCTTTTAGTTTGCAGTTTGGACAATGAAGTTTATTTCCCACTAACGGTGATTGCTGTAAAAACTCAACCCTACTGGGTTGGTAGATGGCATTTCGCATATTTAGAAGGAGGCAGAATTATTTGTGGTCAGTTGTAGACAGTTTTCTTTTAAGCATAAATCAGTTCTCAGTTTGCTCTTCCCGCGAAATGGTGACCAGTCTCAGAAAAATATTTGGGGAAAAGGAGTTTGCCTGCTTTCCTCTAGACGGTTGGATGTTCTCCGTGTCCTGCCTCAGCAGAGGGGCACTGGGACAGGCTTTCCCGGGGGGGAGGGGGGAAGCATTGCTGTTAGCTAAAGGAGACCTCAGGAAAAGTGTGTGAACATGGGTGGGTAGATCTCTTCACCCTTCCTGTCACTTCCCTGCCTCTCCCATCACAAAACTACTTTAGATGATATAACATGAGTGATGGTATTTAAAACTGTACATGGCATATGATTATCCCTGCAGTTCAAGAACCAGAAGTTACACAGTTTCAAACCTTTGCAGTCTGTTGGCGTCTTCTGGGTGTATTGAGATATTTCTGTCTGTGACCTCCTTATCTAGCTTAAGGAAGCTCCCACCTCCACATACAGTCTTGGTCTAGGCCTCCATCGGTCTCGTTCCTTCCATGGCACGTTTCCCCACATCTGGGTTAAGCACCCAGTGGGCTCTGCCTTCCCAAGGTCCTAAGGAATAAGCCAAAGTGGCTGTGCCCCAACCCCCAAGACCAAGCCTTTTAGGTATCTTTCTACCAGGGAATGTTTGAGATGCGTCTTTTATTCTTCTAAATGTCCAGCAGGAATTCTTGGGTAAAACTCCCATTTCCCCCAAAGACCAACATGAATTTTCAGATGTTTCAAGCTTAATCCTTAGAGAGAATTTTTTGACTTGTCCTTTAACCTGCACATCACCATATTATAACTCAGTCTACTCTTTTGATGCCTTCCAACTCTCCAAGTTTCCTGCAAACACAAAACAAAAAAACGAACTAAAAATTCCAAACACTTCTTCATGGCTCTTCCTCTGGCTGTAGAAAGCCTCAGCCAAAGCTTTAAAATTACTTTCCTAGTTTCTGAGTGGATGGGTATGGTTGTATATTTTCCTTCTTCTGGTTACATTTGCAAGGGAAGCCACTGGTGAGTTTGGACAGTTTACAGCAGATTAATTTCTGTTTGCTTCATGGTGTATGGGACAGAGGATCAAGCTTGAAATGAGAAGACCTGGGTGAAAATTGCACCTTAACTATTTACTTGCTGTTTGATATCACACGCTTTTCTTAAATCCTTAGTAGAGTGGGTTTCTTTTTCTGTAAAATGTGACTACTAGTGCTCATCCTGTGGTTATTAAGGTTAAATGAGATTATTTAAGTGGGAATAGTTAGCATAATGTCCAGGATGTGGTAAGGAGTCGAAAATATTGAACAGTGAATCAATATTTGGTTTTGCTGTATCATGATAAGTTATTACCAATCTGATGAGCAACCCAACTTTAAATAAGGTCGCTGATGACTTGTAATATCAATTGTTATTATCATTTTTCTCCCTAATTTGGTAATGCCATTTTGTATTAGAGCTGTAATTTTTACATGATTTTTTTTAGGAATTTCAATAACAATACTATTTGATGGGATCCTAATCAATTATATTTCATAGGCAGATATTAGGTTATGATCATTTCACTTGAATTTTTATGGAGGGTCTATTCTGGGAACACATGATTAATTTTCCTCATTTGTTATTTATAATGACAGGAAAAGTCCCCATTTATTGAGCCAATAAATAATTGTGGCTATGTGGCTGGAAGATTAAGTGCCCAATATACATTATCTCATTTAATCCTCACTTCAACTGGTTGGTGTTGAGCTGGATGGTGTTGAGAACATTCACTTTATTTTACAGATTGGGAATCTGACTGAGGCTTAGAGAAATTAAACAGTTTGCATATGTTTTAGCAACTAGAAGGTGGGAGAGCTTTATCTGAAGCCAATTCAGGTATCTATGTTTACACTTTTAACAACACTATATAGTGCATCACTTAACACTATCTTCTTCCTGTTCTTCTTCTTTTTTTTTTACTTAAAGCTATCTTGATAACTTCCTCTGACAGTAGTCTCTCCTCAGAACCAGTGATTCGCCATATCATCCAGCCCAGCAGACTCCCTGATCTACAGTCACAGTCAGGCAGGTGGGGCACTCCCAGAGGGTCATCAACTTTGCTTCTGTACATCCCTGAAAGACGTCCTTACTGGGTGCCTGGGTGGCTCAGTTGGTTAAGTGACTGCCTTTGGCTCAGGTCATTATCCTGGAGTCCCAGAATCAAGTCCCCCATTGGGCTCCCTGCTTGGCAGGGAGTCTGCCTCTCCCTCTGACCCTCCCCCCATCTTGTGCTCCTGCTCTCTCTCTCTCCCTCTCATATAAATGAAATCTTTAAAAAAGGAAAAAAAAAAAACAACAAAAAAAAACCTCTTCACCTAGTGCTTCCGCTCTGGGCACCCAGATCCAGAAGACAGTTGTCCCATGAGACCGTGCACCTTGGAATCTTGCCTTGAATACTCAAATGAGATCTTTGAACCACAGTTATTGTAAAAAAACAGAAGAAAAATATTTGAGGATGAACCCACGCTACAGTTTAAAGTTTAAACTTGAGCAAAATTTTCACAAATCAGGCTGAAATGGCAACACGAAGAAAATATACAGGGAGTTGGGAAAATTGCTAGCAAAAATGTGGCTGAAAAGCACTCTCTTTGGTTTTCAATTAAAAAAAAAAAATCTTCCTCTGATGTTTGTGTCCTTCTTTGTTTTCTGTTTATCTTGTGTGACAACAACTCCGATCCAAATGTCATGTTCTTCCATCGAGACTTCTAGAAGCCAATCCTATGCCTGCTTAAAAGCAATTAATCAAAGCTCGGCCTTTCAATATAGTTGCCTCAGGAATTTTTTTACACAGTATTACTTGTTTCTACTGGGCTTTGCCATATGCGTGAGGCTCACTTTTTTCTAATGCCTGCTGCCGTTGCTTGCTATATGAAAATGCTTCGTTTCTCAGATCTCATGGGCTGGCTATGATAACAGTCGTAAAGACCACTGTGACTTTCAGCTGACAGGGACAGTTTCCCTCAGTGTTCATAAATCTTTTCATCCATTCTAGTTCCTGTATTACAGCGTCAGAAATCCCCTCTGTTTACAGAAGCCTGGGACGTGCTGGTTTTTCTCCTTGGCCATGTCCCCAATGAGTGCACTGTATTACTCCACAAAACTCCCTAAGCTAGTCCGTGTCATAATTCTTTCAGCTTTAATGTAATCTAAATATAAGAGACACAACTGAACAAACCTAGGTATTTCCCTAGTTAGTTGGGGACAGGGAAGGTCTTCATAAAGAGACAAACTAAAGAAAAAATTCATAGATTCAACTACCTAAACAGCATTCTCTGTAACAGTGGTGACAACATAATGGTCAAGAAAATAATTAGGCAAATGAAAAACTGACAAAAATATTCACCACTTTGAATACATGAGTTCTAATAAATTGATGAGAAAAATACAAATGGAGAGTAAAGAACATGAAGAGGCAAGGGACCACAAAAGAAACTTTAATATACTGAGTATGTGACCAATATTTTATTCTATCAGAAATCAGGGAAATAAAAACATCTCACTTATTAAAATAGAGGTCAATTTATGTATATACACATATTTATCTGTGATGATGGAGAAACAGGGGTGAGAATGATATGGGTACAAATTTTCTGGATGCCATTTGAAAATGGGTTCGTAAATTGCTAAATATGTTCTTGCCATTTGGTCCAGTAATTCTGTTAAAAAATAACAACAACAACAACTATCATGAGAAAAGAATCTGGGATTCACATAAAGATTCATGTAGGAAAACACAAATTGTAGACCTAATTTAATGGGGAAAATTTTTAAATAATATGTGTTTGGATGAAAGGAAAGGAGCTGTGAAGGAAATCATGCATGTACACAAGGAGAGTAGGTCTGACACAATTTAAAACCATACTTTAGAACAATATTTAGTGATATATTATAATGCTGACTTTGACTTGCTGCAGTGTGATGTTGATTGGAGGAAGTTACAGATATAGGTGTGAAGGCACACAGAAAAGAAACAAATACTCCAAAATATTAATAACAATGAACTTTTAATGGATATTGGGATTTAGCAGTAATTTCGGTTTTTGGTTATATGTTTTTTTTTGTCAATGGCCCTATATGACTTGGGAAAAGATGAATATATTTTAAAAATAAAATTCAAAGACTTTATTACTCTATCAAAATTACTTGGCTGTACCACACTTGAGGTAGAGTATTTTCCTTCCTTGTTACCCAAATGTTTCCATTCATATTTCTAGTCCTAAATCTACCTCTTTTTCTTTTGTTTCCAGAATGTGTTCATGAACCTGTATTTCTCACTCGGAACTCAGAAAAAGATTAAAGATAGTCATTACCTTCTTCTCTTTTTACACAGGCAGCAAAATCTATTTTTAATGGTTCCGTTTTAAATCCCTGCTGTTAGAAACATTTATTTAACCTCTAACTCTGCTCTACTGAGACATTTTTGTTTACATCAGGTCAGACCTTGACCTCCGCAACCCTAGACTCAGGGGAAATTTGTTGTTGTTGCTGTTGTTGTGCGTTCAAAAAGATTTGATTGAAATGGGTTTGGCTCATTCCTTTAGGTTTGGAAATAGCCAGAAGCAATTTTACTTTGGACTATTTGGGGAGACTTTATTTTTTCCTACTCTGGCTTAAGAAGATTTCATTACGAACATGAGCTTATACCAGCAGTGAATAAAGTATGTGTCAAACTTGCTTGTTTCACAAGCTTGAGTGGTAAAAAATCAACTATTGCCATTACTGGCAACTTGTCAGCTCTCTCCTGTTTCCTCCGAGGCATGGAGATGTGTAGAGTGGAGCTGCAGGCAGGCCCTTTACTGTCCTCTGGACAGTTTGTTAGGATGAGGCTTAGTGACCAGCTGTGGGCAGCTAGCGTCTGGTGGCGTCCCATGGAGACGTCCTCAAATGCTTCTGGAGGATTTTCAAAGAGATGTAAAGAACTTGACTTCCTCGAGAAGATCAGGAGTAGGTACAGATGTTTTTTTCTTATTCCATGGGAAGTGAGAATATTGTAGCTACGGCAAAAGCTTTTACGTATGCTCAGGAAGAGGGTAAGAAGGAAGAATGAGCCTGAATCATTTCCACCATCTCTAGAGCCTCCTACAGCCCTCAGACTCAGAGAAAATATTCTGACGGTTTCTACTATATCTACAAAGTAACCATGTATCCCAGATCACTCCCCGGGACATGAGGGAAGAGCAGAGGCTGCAATAGCCACACCATCCTGCTCCCCATTCTCTACTGGGGTCTCTCCTGACTGATTATTACTGAGAACGTCCCATGTATACTCAGGTATACAGTCCATGGTGCTCACAATTTTTTCCTAATTTTGGCTCCTATGGTGATGTTTGGTTTTGATGTCCTCGGTGACCTTGAAGCCATACGGAGTGCCCGTGTCAATTCAGCAACTTTGCATGACTTCTCACCATGCAAAGGCCACTGATGCCTGCACCAGGGGAGCTAGCTCCTGAGGCACTGGGCAGTTTCTCATCATGTTGACTGCCCAAGCTCTGGACTTAGACAACCAAGCCTCCTCAATTTACTAGCTGGGTGACCTTGGATAAATACTCACTCTCTTTGGTAGACTCTACTGGCTGCCTCCCACTACTGACAGAACTTTTTCATCAGCAAAATTCAGAGCAATGTGCCTAGCAAAAACATGACCTTCACCTGCCTCCTAGGCAGCTGAGTGTGGGCATCGGGTAATGTGAGCCATGATAGAAGTAATGTTTGGGACTTTGGGACAAGGCTACATGAAGGGAAAGAGATGAGTGTCCTTGGTTTCTGCTTTATTTCATTCCTGCTACCTGGAAATGTAAATGTGAGTCCAAAACTTGGACAGCCACCTTAGATAGCCACCTAAGTGGATTTTGGAATTGAAGTCACTTATGGAAGATTGCAAAGCAGAAAGCAGGAAGCAGAAAGAAAGAAGACCACATTTCAGATGTCATCTAGTTAGGAAACAAATAAACTTCAAATTTGTGTAAGTTACTGTCATTTTGATCTTTTCTATAATATGCAGCCAATCCTAATCCTGATAATTTATCTAAGAAAGGAGGAGGACGATAGCAATACCTAAACCCTAGAGTTATTGTTAAGTTATATAATGAAATAATATGGGTGACGAATTTTTATGTGTTTAATAAAATTTAGATATTTTCACTAAATAAAAACCTAGTTTGCACCTAATAAAAGTTAGATAGTTAACCTGAATGAAACTTTGGACTCCCCAAGCCCACTCTTGAGATGAAATTTCATAAGAAAACATGGTTTGGCCACAGAAATAATTAAAAGCAATTTAAATTTTAATTGGAGTTACTAAAAAATATCAAAGTGTATCCAATTTGAAAACCAGAGACACTTTACATTAAAGGGAGAAGTTTCTTTTCTTTGGTTACTTATTTCTTTTGAAAAGATTTCAGACTTACAAAAATTTGTCAGAATAGTACAGTAAACTTCTGTAACCTCTTTACCCATATTCCCCAAATGTCAACTTGCTATCACATTTCCACACTCACTCATTTACGTGCCCATTATCATTAGCTTTGGGAAAGCAAAGATGCTATCCTGTTTACCTTGAAACACTTTAGAATGTGTTCCCCAAACAAGAATATGCTCCTAAATCACCAGCAAATGACACCCCAAATCAGGAAATTGACACTTATTCCTTTTTTCACACACTGTAACGTCCCTGTACAAGTGACATCCCAAATTGATTCAGAGCACACCAGCGTTCATTAATATGAATTTTCTTGCATACTTTGCAAACTTGGAATCATTCAAAAGAGTTGTACTTTTCAAAATTAAAATAAAAAATCTTAATCCCGGTATGCACCTATCCCCATCCTCCATGATCCCCTAAACATGTCATATTTTAAATCAAATATAATAATAATAAACAACTGACCAAGACTTCTTTTTTTTTTTTTTTTAAAGCAATCTCCATGCCCAGCATGGAACCCATCACAGGGCTTGAACTCATGACCCTGAGTTCAAGTTCAGGAGTTGGACACCTAACTGACTGTACCACCCAGGTGCCACAAGACTTCCTTTAAAAAAATATATATATATGATGGTAGAAAAATTTGACTCTGCCCGCAAAGCTCTTTAGCTGCTAGGGAGATATAAGTGTATGAAGCAAAATGCAGCCTTTCTTGTTCACACTTCAGACAAAGTCACAGGACATGTGTGCATGGGTCCACAATTGCTTTGTTTTTCTTCTATCTGCATCTTCCACCATCTGAAAGTTTTGGAAAGATCAGTGTTAGAAAACCATGCTATCCAGAAAAGGCTATACATTGTGTTTTCTAAGCTGGAATAGGCATACCCTTTTCTTGAGAACAAAAATGTCCCCTCCTTCAGTGCATAAACTCTTACCCAAAACTTTGACCCATGATATGCTTTAACTCTGTAGCAACTATTAACCCACAATTTTTTTGTTCTTTTCTGGGCAAATGTAGAATTTTACTACATTTTCCAGGCTCCCTTGGAGCTCCTAAGGAATATGGTGAGGAGAGTGAGACACACCGACTACCTCCAAGCTGAGCTTGTAAAAGTCTTGGCGCATGCTCCCTCTTCTCTGTCTTCCCTCACGTGCTGGCCAGATGCAGAGCTGCAGTATAGGACTCCAAAGTCTGGTGGCAGAGCCCCTGAAGGGAAAGAATCTGGTTCCTGCTTGGAACAGAGGCCCTCCTCTTGCTACCCTATCCCTTCCCAACCTGCACAAGACTGGGAAGTGTAGGAGCAATGGGCCTTTGTGGTTGAGATTTAGTATTATTTGTGAAGATTCTTAGCCTGCTCTGACTAACAAATTCACCAAAGTGTCATATGGGTTCCTACTAGGATTATATCACAAATAACATTCACTGATGGATAGTTTTCCCGAGTAGCTGTGTACAGCAAAAGTCGGCTGACTGAGCAAGACACTTTCTCTTACTTCCCCATGGAAATTTCCTTCAGTTTCTGTGAGGGACGTTGCAATACTTTTTAAGGCTCTCGTCATAGACCAAAGTTCCAAACAAGGCTCTCAGATATGTCCAACTTCAATGGCTCATCTGGAGATGGTGATATGTGGTTCCAGTGGAAATTCACAAGTGGAAACAGTGGTGGTGCCTTACGGGAGTCAGCAGAGTGGTGCATGGAACCATTCCCGGTCTGGTCCAATGCAAACACTAATTAACGCTACTGTAACACATCTTTGAGTTGCATAAGGGCTAATACTCTTTCTTGTGTGTTTAGTTTACTGGCAAGAATGACTGAATAATAGGGAGGACTAAACTCAACACCACTAAGGCTTTTCCTTTCCTCAGAAAGAACTTCTAGCCATGAAAGGTGGATTTACTTGCGTTCACACTACTGTGCAAGAAATGGGAATGACCACACCATCACCTCTCGGGATGCACAGGTCTTTTGTGCTACTCTGCCCAGTTGGGATGCTCCTACTTGTTTTTTAATCCCTGGTCCCTTTACTTCTTGGAGTAGACCCGGGGGCATTCTCGGCAGAGGGCCGTTGACACTGGAAATTCCTCCTTTTGGTTGATCAAAGCTGATGCTGCCTGACCCCACCCCAGGAAGTGGGGGCAGACACATCTGTTCATTCTGGCTTCCTGCCAATAGGGGATTTACTCTCGGGTGAGTGGGGGAGAGGGACTTTTATGTCAGGAGGGGATTTATTGTTGGCTGACGGGGTGTGGCGAGTGTGAAGGGTGGGAACCACTTCAGCTCCTTGGCTGGATTGTCTGACTTTTTATGCAGCAGGGTTTAATCTTTGTATGTAGGTTCCAAGACTTTTGTAAAGGGCAAGTGTTGAATCGGTGAACTTTAACGATACACTGAGAAACTTTTGGGGAAGTATAGATTTGCAAAAAGCAAGAAGATGAAAGTGAAGGTTAGCTGACTACACACAGTAAGATACTGTTTGGAATCAAACAACGACTGAAGATAGAATTCTGGCAGTCCTCGCCGGTTAGTGAGCATGACCCCACAGGAGGAAGTGGAATAGAAGCCAGGCCACTTGGTGTTCTGAAATTTGGTCTTCATTAGACCACTTCACATCTCAAAGTCTTCAGAACAACAATTGCAATACTAAAATCACACATCAAATTCTGTAAAACATTCCTTATTTTATGAAAATATTATGTGCTAGGAAAGGAGGAATATGACATTACATGGTACTGGACCAGGAACACTCAACGTCTGGAGTAGGAAGGTTGTCTGAGACCAGAATATGGTCCTGAGCACAACAACGTTCGGTGATTCAGCAAATGAACAGGAAAGACATGTCATGGGCTTTAACTGAGCTTAGCTTTAGAAGTTGAGAGAAAGCCAGCATTAGGCCCTTTAGAAAGTCCTTAACTTTTCTTGTCTTCATGTTATTTTTTCAAGACTGCCAAGGCCAGAGATTTTCCCTAGATATGAACTACCTGCCACCTCACAGATCTTATCTAGCGATACTTACAGTTTCTATGCCCACTGCCAGGCCATATGATAAGGTCTACTACACAGAAGAAATATGATTCATGGTCTGTGTTCTCCATATAGCAGGGATTCCTGTTCGAAGCCTCAATTTAAGGATTCAGGCAGGGCCGCAGCCCAACTGTAAATGAGAAAAAGATACTGTCTCACCGGACATAGTCCCAGTTCCGTAGTTTGTGAGTGGTGTGGGCTACATTTTCAACCCTCACCAGTCTTTTACATGTTTAACCCACACATCTTCGTGTGCTTTGGAGTCCATATCATATCTTACGGATATGAAGCATAATAACTTAATGGAGTTGTGGAATATGTCTGTCAGAAATCTCAGTTTCATAAGGCCCCATGAAAATCTTTCTGGTAAATAAATCATCCTCAGGGAAGAGAAATTAGAAGCAGACAAGTCTAGTACAAGGGCAACACACCACGGGACAATAGTCTGAGAGGATCCAAAGGCAACACGACGTCTGTCATAGAGCTAGGTGACAGTGGGGAGTGTGTGGTGACTGTAGGTGACCTCAGTCAGTTGGATCCAGCAGCCCAAGAAGTTTCAGTCCAGATCAGCTGCAGAAGTTGGAGGCATTGAGATGGACTCAGAGTGGCTGACTGACAACTTCTCCAGTATAAGATCAGTGCGGGAATGTGGGAAATGTCAGCTCTGTACATCAGCATACATGCGCTCTTTGGAGAATTCCAGAAATACCCGGGAGTGGGGAAGATATTTAAAAAAGGACTGGAGTCCTAAAATTGTGAGTCAAGGAAGAGTCATAGGAAGATTATTTGTTGCGGTGATTGTGATACTGTTTTTACCCCACCGCAGGGGTGAACTGGGCAACCAGAATAACACATACACATATGAAAAGGTGAAGCAATGATACATTCCACTCCAGTCTAACTTTTCCTTACCACCGGTTCTGGATCACAAGGTGAGGGATGATTGCAAAATGTTAGGTCAGCACCATTTGTGTATATTCCACTTGGGTTGGCCTTGCTTGTTAGGAATGATAGAATATACAGGATGGTGAGCAACTTCCATGATTAATAATTGGAGGTCCCCAGGTAATTCTCTTAAATTTCTATTTCAGCAAAGTGATGGGGGAAGGACAACGTGGCGGGGGGAGTGTTTGAGAGGGGACAAGAGATGACTGTATGTAGAGTATGAGTAGAAGGTGTGTGAAGGGGGATATACCCTAATTCAGCAACCAAGATCCCTGGGTTCTCTGTCTCCTTCTGCTCCAGGCAGCAAAGCTGGAGTGGGAAAATCATCTCCCTCCTCTGGGCTTTGATGTTCTCATCTGTGAAATGGAGTGAATTGATTAGCTTTCAGAGTTCTTCCCTGAGTCTGATGCTCACGTTTGTTCCTGAAAACAATAATTATTGAAAGTGAAATTTTGCCTCCGAACCCTGTGAATGGTTTGTGGCTTCTTTCAGCAGGACAGAACTGCTACCAAAGTGCCACATAAAAGGGTTAGCTTTCTGACTGGAGCCTTTTGGTCAGTGACGAATTCAAGCTGAGCCCTGTGTATAAACATACAGAGATGTTTCGGCACTGCTGAGCATTCCATGTTTTGCTAAGTTTCCTGCCCTTCCTTTGCTCTCCTGCTTCCTACATGTCAGATTCCTACTTCCTTTTTGGTCACTGTGTGTGTAGGACTTTCAGCCCTATCAGATTGGCTGGGTATTTAGGCTGTGTTTTTGCGTGTCCTGCCAAGATCAGCGTGGTCATTTACCTGTTTATTTTCCCTTCCCAGACATCAGGTGTTGTCTGCATTCCAGCACCCCTGCAAAAGTACTATCTCCCTTAGTGAGGCTGAAAGGCCTCTGATTGTTGCTAATTTGGTGGACTTGGAGTCAGACCAATAATCAGAGGCACCCATGAAACAGCAGCCCATGGCATTTGATTTCTCCAAGTTTTCAAAATCTCTGCAACAGCAATTGAATGACATTGTTTATTAACTTTCAGAGATTTTATTTATTTATTTGAGAGAGAGAGAGTGAGAGAGAGAGAGCAGGAGCAGGGGTTGGGGGTGGAGTAGGGGGAGAGGGGAAAGGGAAAAACAGGCTCCCTGCTCAGCTGGGGGCCCCATGCCAGGCTCCGTTCTAAGACCCAGGATCATGAGCCTAAGGCAGACTTTAACCAACAGAGGTATCCACGTGCCCCTTGAATGACATTTTAAGTAAGTAGTTTTATGAGAAAGAGAGGAGTTCAGGGGAGGGACTAAGAGAAGAGAGGAGAGGAGAGGAAGCTAAACTATAAGGGAAGGAATCCAGAGAAGAATGGACTCTTTTCCATACTTCCTTCCATCACATATATGACAATTTTGTCTTTTTAGATATATCGATCCACTTTTTTTCTTTTAAAGATTTTGTTTATTTATTTGACAGAGATCACAAGTAGACAGACAGAAGCAGGCAGAGAGAGAGAAGGAAGCAAGCTTCCCGCCGAGCAGAGAGCCTGATGTGGGGCTTGATCCCAGGACCCTGGGATCATTACCTGAGCTGCAGGCAGAGGCTTTAACCCACTGAGTCACCCAGGCACTCCAGTTGATCCACTTTTTGATCAAACTACAATTTCAACATTAAAAAATTAACTGTAGAGGCACCTGGGTGGCTCCGTCTGTCCTACTCTTCATTTGGGCTCAGGTCATATCTCAGGGTCATGAGATGGAGCTCTGTCAGGCTCTGTGTTCAGTGTAGAGTCTGCTTGAGATTCCCTCCCCTCTGCCTCTGCTCCTCTCCCAGCTCACATGCTTTCACTCTCTTTCTAAAATAAACAAACAAACAAACAAACAAAATCTTCAAGAATATTAATTTTAGATAGATTCTAATATCTAACATTTTGGCTACATTTTGTAATGCATCAGGTTCTGCTTGACCTAAGGAATTTAAGCCCTTTTCCAGAATCGTCTCCTGAAACCCAGGTCCTGGTAATTTGTCTTCCCTGCTAAAGAATCTTCATGGGCTCCTTGACCCCAGTATATTTTTCTTGTTTTGAATCAAGCTGATTTTTTTGTCTGTTTCCAGTGCTTTTCCACAGTAGCTAATATAGTTGAAAATACATGGTTTTCATATAGTTAAAAATGGTCTTACACATCCGAATTCACAAAAATACTAAAACTACTATTCCTATAGTTAGATTTTCACTTTAATTCCTTATTGAAACTATGTTGAATTGAGGCCACATACTTCTTAAACGAGATGCCTATCAAGTAAGTACCTGAAATCTTCAACAACTACTCTTATGCCCTCTGTATGAACAAATGAGGTGACCTGTATCATTCCCATCTGAACATTGTTGCAGAAGAAATAAAGAAAGATTATGTGGTTTGAGGATCGATTGACCAACATCTATATTGATGACAGGAGAAAAAATGTGATTAAGTGAAAGCAAAGGATTTCTGTCTTGTAATATTGAAAATATTAATGATGGAGAGGAAATATAATACTGTGTGCAGCTGATAATTATTGTAGAATTTTCTTTCCCATACATCTTCTGTATCATGATAATACGAAATACATATAAAATTATGAGGAATGATTTAGAAGTGATTTGGCTCTCAATAAGGATAGAGGGAGAAATTTAGTCAGGGTGCTAATTATCATATATCAATATAAGCAATATAGGTCAGGAACAAATGGATGCTGCTGCTGAGTTTCTGTGTTTATGGAAAATAAAAGCAAGGGAAAGAAAAGATGAAACAAAAAATATTAGGTGCCTACTATATGCTAGTCTCGTGCTTGGCAATAACCTCACTTAATCCTTATACCAACTTCCCTGAAGGAGTTTCCACTATCCTCATTTTACAGATGGGGAACCGTAGGAGGTAGAAGGTAACTGGTCCAGAATCCCACAGTCAGGGTTTTAGCTGAGCTCCACCTGCCCTCAGAGACTTTATTTTTTCCACCTTGATCTCTTGTGATTGGTTTTGTTTGTTTGTTTGTTTTTCATTCAGTTAATTCCTTCTTGTTCTGGAGAAATTACACAGGCTTTGATCACTGCTATCTGTGCAATTCCATGTAATATGATAGTTACCATTTTTGAAATCATTTTAGCACTGAATATTCAACAACTCACCAGTTTCAAGATGGCATCTTCATTATGCATGTATACATATTATTTAAAATAAAGAATATCCTTTTTCATTTTGGCCAAAGCAAGGCTAAGTTTCTTCCCCTGAGTTCTGACCACCTGGATCTTCCCGTTCAGGTTTCTTTTTTTTTTTTTTTTTTTCAGTTTACAATGTTTTGTTATGATTTAGATTTTCTCAAAGAACTATTTTATGCTATATATATGTGTGTGTGTATACATATACACATATATATACTATTTTATATATATAAAAGAGAAGAACTATTTTATAATTTATGTGTAAACTTCATACATAGGGTAAAATTTCAGAGACTCAAAAGGCTGTTTTTCACTTTCTTCAAATTTTGTTTCCAGGCACTAAGTATGTTATTCAGTTGTTGCCATTACTGTTTTCCAAATGTCCGATGTGTACCGTGACTGACAACAAGACCATTTTACTTCTTACTGTATCAATAACAAACACTTCAACATCATCAGCTCCAATCTGAAGTTCTTGATGCAGTGTGTCCAAGAAATTTCTCTATTTTCCACTGCCATTCCCATAAAAGTAAGCAGTCTCATTTTTGCTATATTCTGTTCATGTAATAGACCAAGTGAATCAATGACATCTTTATTATTCTGATAAAACTTGACATATGACGCAAATTTAGCGTTCACAGAAATGGTCAAAAGAATGAATAGGTTCGCCTTCCCAAAATTTGACTGGTTTTAAAGTAAGAAGATAGTAAAAAAGAAACACATCTCATCTTTCAAGACTCATATAATACACATGTGGGCATCAGCCAGAGCTGGGAAATGTTGTCTTCTGTGTAACTTCCTTCCAATTCCACACATGAGTATGACAGCCGGATACTTACTGATATGCTTTTTCTGGAGAGCCAATGAATGGCTCATAAATGGTCATAAATGTACTGTTATCCATTGTTCAAGTCTGATTATTACCAAGTATGTTTTTGGAAACATATTCTCTAGATGTAACAGACCTTTCATAATTTAACTTATCAATGTCGAGGAATTATGAAATTGTCACAGCAGCATTAATGTTGAATCAATTAAACATACAAAATAAGCTATGGTGTTTCATGCTTTAGAAGATGAGAAGTGGTTACAGGCAAATCCACAGGGACAGAGCATTAAACTTCCAAAGGATGAGTAATCACTCTTAAAAACAGTATACACCTGGGGCACCTGGGTGGCTCAGTGCGTTAAAGCCTCTGCCTTCGGCTCAGGTCATGATCCCAGGGTCCTGGGATTGAGCCCCACATTGAGCCCCACATCCGGCTCTCTGCTTAGCGGGGAGCCTACTTCCCTTCCTCTCTCTCTGCCTGCCTCTCTGCCTACTTGCGATCTGTCAAAATAAATAAATTTTTAAAAAACCTTAAAAAAAAACAGTATACACCTGTCTGAGATGCTGTATGAAAATATAGGACGATGGTTTTCTTAGAAGCTGTGAAAAGTTAAAACTAGACACCAACCAAACACCTCTCCTACTTCCCAGATGCCTTTCAGGACTGGTATGTCTCTATTGCCTCAAAATCAAAAGTCAGAATCAGAACAAATTACAATTAACTATTACCACTATGATTCTCCATCAAGAATCCTTTAGAAGGATAACATTTCTTATAACTTCTACATGTCTGAGTCAGAGGTGATGAAAATCTCATCTATTTTTTTTAACATACCGTGCAATCCTTTTACATCTTAGAGAATATTTGGACAAACATTTGGGAAATAGACACATGAAATATTGATTCTTATTTCTGGTGAGTAATCAGGTTAACCCTATTGGTAGAATGAGGTTGAGATAATTAATAGGTGGATTTGCCAAAATGAGTAAATGAATCCATTACAATACATTATGTCATAATCCTATCTCTGCTACCATCATTTTAAAATAAAAATAACATTTAACAAGTTCTGTGCCCTGAAGTTGAAAATAGAATGTTATAGAGTTGTCATTATTTCTTCTCTGGGAAGGATTGTGACTGATAAGATAACTATTGCCTAAACTATTTTAGTATGTGGAATTGGCACAGATAAATTCTCCGCTCTATGTACTAATTACAGTAATTTGATCATTATAATGATTATAATTTCATATTCACTTTATATGAGATAGTCTCTTAACACTGCCTGTCATATCATAGCAAATTTGCTTGTAAGATTCTTTTGGGGGGAAACTATTATATCTTATCAACAATGTCTTTAGTGGCTTAATTATGATATGCCTTCAGGATTTTTATAACACCTCTTGTAAAGCCTGTTTTCTGAATGAGATTGCTATATTTCTAAGAGCTGTGTCAAGATACTGTTTTAAATAGTTGCTTGCATGTCTAATATATTTATGAGAAAAATTATTGAAAACAACCTGAAATTTCAACAAGGAGGTACTTATTAAATTAATAATGGCATGTCTCTGTAATAGAACATCAGATATTTACCAAAAAAATGAGGAAATGCTGTGTACTGATTCAGACAGATTACCAAGGTATACTCTGGCATGAAAACAGCAAGGTACAAAATAGTGAATATAGAATATATTTTTTATATAAAATAAGGTGTGTGCTCAACATCACTCAACATAGGGAAATATAAATCAAAACCACAGTGAGATACCACCTCACACAATGAGAATGGCTAAAATTAACCAGTCAGGAAATGACAAGTGTTGACAAGGATGCGGAAAAAGGGGAACACTCCTACACTGTTGGTGGGAATGCAAGTTGGTGTAGCCACTCTGGAAAACAGTATTGAGGTTCCTCGAAAAGTTTAAAATAGAGCTACCCTATGACCCAGCAGTTGCACTACTGGGTATTTACCCTAAAGATACAAATGTAGTAATCCGAAGGGGCACTTGCACCCGAATGTTTATAGCAGCAATGTCCACAATAGCCAAGCTAGGGAAAGACCCTAGATGTCCATCAACAGATGAATGGATAAAGAAGATGTGGTATATATCTACAATGGAATACTATGCAGCCATTAAAAACTGAAATCTTGCCATTTGCAACAACATAGATAGAACTAGAGGGTATTATGCTAAATGAAATAATCAATCAGAGAAAGAGAATTATCATATGATCTCCCCAATATGAGGAATTTGAGAAACAAGACAGAGGAGCATAGGGGAAGGGAGGGAAAAATGAAACAAGAAGAAACCAGAGAGGGAGACAAACCATAACAGACTCTTAATCTCAGGAAACAAACTGAAGGTTGCTGGAGGGGAGGTGTGTGGCAGGGATTGGGTGGCTGGGTGATGGAAATTGGAGAAGATATGTGGAATGGTGAGAACATAAATAAAAACAAAATAAAATAAAATAGTGTGTGTGTGTGTGTGTTTGTGTGTGTTTGTGTGTATGTGTGTGTTTGTGTGT
>RCUC01152621.1:0-31160 GCA_003697995.1 Taxidea taxus jeffersonii
ACTTTTTTTTTTAAAGATTTTATTTATTTATTTGACAGAGAGATAGAGATCACAAGTAGGCAGAGCAGGAGGCAGAGGGAGAGAGAGAAGTAGGCTCTGTGCTGAGCAGAGAGCTGGATGCAGGGCTCGATCCCAGGACCCTGGAATCATGACCCCAGCAGAAGGCAGCCACTTAACCAACTGAGCCACCCAAGCTCCCCCCCATAAGAGACTCTTAATCTCGGAAAACAAACTGAGGATTGCTGGAGGGAAGGGGGGTGGGAGGGAGGGGGTGACTGGGTTATGGACATTGGGGAGAGTATGTGCTATGGTGAATGCTATCAATTGTGTAAGACTGATGAATCACAGACCTGTACCCCTGAAACAAATAATACATGTTAATTAAAAATAATAAAAATAATAAATAAAAGCATCACATTTAGTGAAAAGGAAAAAAAAAAACACCCTTTTCATGTTTTTGGCTTTTTCTAATTTTGCCACTGAGAGAGGCTTCTAATAATCTCTAATAGTTATAACAAGACTCTACTTGTCCACACAAAAGTCAATTGCTTCTTTCCCAAAAACCAACATATCTCTTTGGAAGGCAGGACTTTCCTTAACCAAGCAGCAAAGATGGGTCAACTCACAACACAGTGAAACACAGCAGGGTTCATAGGTATAAAAATAATACTTCAAAAGACAAACTGGTAAGTTGTAGGATTTCTGGGTAATGGCAATACACTAAGATCCTCAACTTTGAAAACCAGGCCAGTGCAAGTGCAGAAACAGAAAATAACTGAGATCAGAATACCGATGGATAAAAATGAGAATGAAGGGTCCTGAGTTATTGCCTCTATAACCAAGTACTTATTTACATGTCTGCCCTTCCTAGATCAGGAGCTCTGGAAAGGAATGTTCTCTGCTCATCTTTATATACCTACTGCCAAGCATATGTACTGCAGAGAGGCATATAGATGTAAAAGTTAAGTACTGATTTGGCAGAACAGGCTGACTGGGAAATGTATAGTACTCTCAGGAATAGTAAAATCTAAGAGGAACAAGTTCAAGATAGATAGTGGCATTAGAGCAGACAGAAAGGAGGTTTGGTCTTTTTTAGCTTCCTACCTTGAAAGCATCCACACTAATTATCTTATGCCACTTGTACTTGAATTTCATAACTGGGTAAGAACTTCAAAAATCACCAAATCCAAATCTTTTCTTTTGTAAAGGCAGATTCAGACCAGAGCCTGATTTAGTCTAAGGTAACAGAGTAATATAGATAGGAGGACTAAACTCTAGTCCTAGACTATAAGGTCCAAGAGTTTTACCAAAGGTGAATTAAATAGATAAAATGGGGCACCCTGGGTGGCTCAGCTGGTTGAGCGACTGCCTTCGGTTCGGGTCATGATCCTGGAGTCCTGGGATCAAGTCCCCCATCGGGCTCCTGGCTCCATGGGGAGAGTTTGCTTCTCCCTCTGACCTTCTCCCCTCTATGCTCTCGCTCCCTCTCTCACAAATAAGTAAGTAAAATCTTTAAAAAAGATTGTAATAAATAAATAAAATGACTATTAAGTATTTAAGAGTTTTAGAAATACTTGTCTCACGTGCAGAAGATACTGATTTTGGAAAATATGTATCATACAAACGAGGCCAGCTGCTCTATACCCAGGTTTGGAGGGCTCAGGTCATGGTCCCAGAGTACCAGGAGCGAGTCCCAAATCGGGATCCCAGCTCCACGAGGAGTCTGCTTCTCCTCTCTCATGCTCTCTTTCACTGTTTCTCTCTCAAATAAATAAATAAAATCTTTTTTTTTAAATTTTTTTGAAGATTTTATTTATTTATTTGACAGACAGAGATCACAAGCAGGCAGAGGCAGGCAGAGAGAGAGGAAGGGAAGCAGGCTTCCTGCTGAGCAGAAAGCCCGACGTGGGGCTCGATCCCAGGACCCAGGGATCATGACCTGCGCCGAAGGCAGAGGCTTTAACCCACTGAGCCACCCAGGCGCCCCATAAATAAATAAAATCTTAAAAAAAATTACATGGTGAGGGGAAATTAACTAATGTTGCAGATGGGAACTAAAATTGGTGATCAGCTGACCTTAAAGAGATTATCCTAGGTTATCCAGGTCAACCCAGTATAATCAAAGAATCACATTCAAAGTGAAAGAAGTACAGGGTGCCTGATTGGCTCAGTTGGTGGAGCATGCAACTCTTGATCTCAGGGTCATGAGTTCAAGCCCCATGTTGGGAGCAGAGCTTACTTAAAAATAAATAAAAATTTAAAAATAAAATAAAAATAATAAAAAATAAAGAAAGAAAAATAAATTAAAAATAATATAAAAAATAAAATAAAAATAAAAAATTTAAAAATAAAAATTAAATTAAATTAAAAACAAAAAAGTGAAAGAAGCACATGTGAGATTTTTTTTAAAGTGGAAAAAGGGGACAAAAGCAGAAGAGTCAGAGAGAGATTTAAAGATGTTATGCTGCTGGCTCTGAATATGCCATAAGGAGCCACAAGCTAAGGAATGCAGGTAGCCTCTCCAGAAGTGAAAAAGTGGGTGAGAGCCCACTAAGATTCATTTGGATCCATCAATTTGGATTTCTGACTTTTAGAACTATAAAATGATGGATTTATTTGTAAAGTTACTAAGTTTGTGGGAAATTATTACAGCCCAAAAGGGAAACTAACACTGAGATTTGAGGGGTGTCTCAAGAATGGAGGAATGGTTAGTCTTTCCCTCAGGATATCTGCTTAATCCCTGGGCTAAAACCAGGGCCAAAACTAAAAATCTAAAGGTAAAAGTCTGAAATAAGAGTGGTGCTTCCAGCAGTCTTGGGAGTCAATGATTAAAGTTTGAGATCCCTAGGGAAGGAACTGCTAAGAATACAGCAGGTTCTTAGTTGAAGATTTTTTTTTTTTTTTAAGATTTTATTTATTTGACAGAGGGAGATCACAAGTAGGCAGAGAGACAGGCAGAGAGAGAAAGGGAAATATTTTAAAAAAAATTAAGGATACCAAAGAGCTTTGTTTACATGAGTTGTAACTATCAATATTTATGTTAGTTGCTAAAAAAGAATTTTTAAAATATTAACTCATTAAGATAACAGTAATAGATCCCATTATAGATTAATACAAAAAAACACTTTAGTGAAGAAAAAAAAACTGTCCTAACAAAAAAGCTCGTAGGAAGAGTGCACTACTTCATGTTTCAAAGTCTCTTTAATATCTGGCTAAATAGAAAACAGCTGGATTCTCATATCTGCTTCTGGATTCAATCTCTTGGATGTGTTGTGGGTTTTTTTAAGATTTTTTTTTTTTTTATTTTGGAGAGCAGGACGGGGAGGAGCAGAGGGAGGGAGGGAGAATCCCAAGCCAACTCTGTCCTAAGCGCTGAGCCCAAGGCAGACACAGAGTTCACGACCTGAGCTGAAACCAAGAGTCAACTCACTGTACCACCCAGGTGCCCCTCTTGGATATGTTGTTTTATCTGAACAATAAAGGAAATGTGGCTTCATAAAAAAATAGTTTGAAAAAAAGAGGAGCACTTGGGGTTCCTGGCTGGTTTAGTGGATAGAACCTGCAACTCTTGATTTCAGGGTTTTAAGTTCAAGCCCCACACTGGGTGTAGAGATCACATTTAAAAAAAAATACACACACCTACTTATAAATATATTTTAATTTAATATAAATTTAACACATTTAATTTAGTAGAAATTATATATAAGTAAATACATATATAAATTTTTTGAGGACAAGCACTTTAAATTTTTTTTAAAGGTTTTATTTATTTATTTGACAGACAGAAATCACAAGTAGGCAGAGAAAAAGGAGGAAGCAGGCTCCCTGCCGAGCAGAGAGCTGGACGTGAGGCTCCATCCCAGGACCCCGGGATCATGACCTGAGCCAAAGGCAGAGGCTTTAATCCACTGAGCCACCCAGGTGCCCTGACAAGCACTTTTTTAAAAAATTTTATTTATTTGTCAGAGAGAGCAGAAACATGGAGAGCTGCAGGCAGAACAGGCAGAGCAGGCAGAGGGAGAAGCAGGCACCCTGCTGACAAGGAGCTGTATGTGGGACTCCATCCCAGGACCCTGGGAGCATGACCTGTGCCAAAGGCAGATGCTTAACCAAGCCACCCAGGCATTCCAAAGAGGAACACCTTCATAGGCTTTTCACTTAATTATGGATATTCTTCTCGAAATTACACCAAAATGCAAAAAGTGGTTTTTTCTTAAAGGATGTTTGCAAGGTAGAATTTGAAACCATGTCAAAGAACTTTTCATATTCTTGGTGGTCTATCTTGTACTCTGAATGGCTCATTTACCAATGCATGACTGTGAAGTATCATAATTGGTCAATGGAAAATTGGTCATTCGGAAAATATCGGTTCATTAAGTTAAACTGATCTTCCAAATACTGATATATTTTATTACACAATATTTCATCAGAAGTTTTTAAATATTAGGAAGCAGTCAGTCTCACAGTAGCAAACATAAGTTTTCCAAAATTCTAATTTTCACTTAAAAACTTAAAAATGTTATCATTAGCAACATGCTGTTAACACTTTTCCTTGAAATAACAGGTATATTTCATTCATTTGGAGAAACATTCACCATATGTTTGCCATTTGTCTAAAAAAAAAAAAAACAGCCAGTCAGTCATTCAAGAAAAAAATGGGTGTTCCATCAAACAAGCAGCTCGTTGCACTCACAAATCAAACTGCACAGATGTTTGTCTTCAAGACAACCTCTGTAACTTTAGAATGCCCAAGTGCTTCAGGCATAGCTCCACCTAAGCCTATTTTACCACCTACGCTATGAAAAAGATGTGTACTTAAAGGATATAATAAAACTAGTAACTTCTACTACTTCATCCAGACCAAGTGAAAAACGTTATTTTTTACTGTGTGTAGAGGTGAAGAATATGATGACTATTTGTATAGTTGGGTGCCACTGATGTGATTTGTGCTAGGACTCCCATTGTTTAACCTACCCACTGCTTTCTGCATCATTAGAACAAAGGTCAGCACACTAAAAAAGGCAAAAGTCTCAGTATTATCATACAATAGTTGTGCTTTCATAGACCATACTTTGAGAACCACAGCATTAGTGACTCAATTGTTTTTACATCACTGTCAGTTCATATAAACGCCAAGGAACTACATGCAAACGCCAGGGAACTACATGCAAACAATAAGCTTTAAAAGTGTCACTATATATCCCGAGCACTTAAAAAGCTTGTCCTCTTGGAATTTAAACACTTTTTTTCTTGCTTCTTACACTATGACTGTGGCATTACCTACAAATCATAAAATATTAGCACCAGAAGAAAATCTCACCTGGCTCCCCTTGGTTTATGATAAGGAAACTGAGGAAGTAAGCATTTACTAGGCAAGGACAAACTTCAAGTATTTACTGAGTTTCTACTACGGCAAAGACTGTTAGTTTGCCATATGCTATGATGCAGAAGATTCAGCTCTCATACTCAAGTCCCTCACATCTGGCTGTGGAGACTTAGGTATTAGGAAGGCTGTATTTCAACCTCATGCAGGCTGTACCAATATCTACATGAAGCGCCACACAAACAAAGATAAGGAAGCACTAGAGAGGTAAAGAAGAGGGACCTGGCATGGGTCATGATAGACTCATGAGCAGGGTCTGAAGAGAAGTACATCAGGCAGTTGAGAGGAGAAAGAGTATCACAAGAGGCTTGAGCAAATTTAAGAAAACACAAATGTGTTTTATATATTAGGAAATTATAACCCCAACATAGAGCATAAAAAGAAGGAAAGAAATTATAAGTGGTGCAGTTGGGGGAGATGGGAGAATCAGGAACAGCAGCAGCTGACACCAAGATGAGGAAGCCATGAATGCCAAATAAAGGAATCTGGACTAGACTTATAATAGTAAGGGGCGGGGAAGGGGCGGAAAATGAAGTTTTTTTTAGCAGGAAAATGACTACTACATTTGTATTTGGTAGTATGACAGAGACTGGAAGTCTGGAGACAATGAGGCAAAATAAAAAGAGGCCTTAGATTAGGATTAGTTTGTAAAAAGAACATGAATAACAAATTTCAGAGGTAACTTGATCAGGGCTAATTGGATTTGGGAAATGCAGGGGGGAAAAATTAAGGGTGACTCTCAAATTCCACCACAAACAGTTAACTGGTAATTTAAAGAAAGAAGAGCCTTGAGGAGACAATGCAGTAAATTTGGGTTCCAACTGGGTTTCAGAGAAATACCTGTTCAAAATGTCACACTTTACAGGTTTTTACCTGTAAATACTTGCTAAGGATCAGAAAATACTTCTTAGTCTCCAGCTTCTACTTAATCCCTTAAAAATGTACAATTGTGATTAAGAGAAAGGATATATTACCAAGTAACTGGAGTCTGTTAATATTTGAATTAGAAGTATGATAGTTTCAAAGGAGACTGCAAAGTAAGCCTGGGGAGAAGTGTCTGGGATTATAGCTATTCTTAGCTTTACCTAAACAAATGTCTTAGTAATAAGGAAATGTTACCTAATACTTCATTATCTGCTGTACTTTTTGCCAAAATATATTAAGTGTCAGGTCACTTCTGACACTTCCTTTAAATGGAACATAGCAAAAATGAAAAATGCTATTGAATGATGTTTACATTAAGAAAAAAATTACATGAAAAACTTCCAATACAGTATTTGGCATTTCTCACTCAAATTGTCACACCCTTTTGACCTTAATACTAGCATTCTCATTTCTAAAAATGAAAAAAGTAGGGGCGCCTGGGTGGCTCAGTGGGTTAAAGCCTCTGCCTTCGGCTCAGGTCATGATCTCAGGGTCCTGGGATCGAGCCCCACATCGGGCTCTCTGCTCAGCAGGGAGCCTGCTTCCTCCTCTCTCTCTCTCTCTCTGCCTACTTGTGATCTCTGTCTCTCAAATAAATAAATAAAAATTAAAAAAATATATATATAAAAAATAAAAATGAAAAAAGTAGAGCTCTGAAAAGTTAATCTGCCAGAACGCTGCTATTTCAGTAAGAACTTCTTAAACTGCCTTCCGAGATACTAACTACCCATCAGTTTAACTCAAATACCAACTGGGCATCAACTATTCACGAAGATACATCGAGAAATGAGACATTATTCAAGATAATCCCAGATGACCCCCAATCACTGTTAAAATGAAAATTTAGGGATTTTGATTCTTACATGATTATGGGAATCTAATGACTCTATAAAACGTGCTATTCTTTTAAAGCTAAAGACCCAAAAATGGCCCACATTTTAACTCACTTGGGCAGTTTTGTTTTGCTCTGTTTTTTTATTTTTTTTAAGATTTTATTGGGGCGCCTGGGTGGCTCAGTGGGTTAAGCCGCTGCCTTCGGCTCGGGTCATGATCTCAGGGTCCTGGGATCGAGTCCCGCATCGGGCTCTCTGCTCAGCAGGGAGCCTGCTTCCCCCTCTCTCTCTCTGTCTGCCTCTCTGCCTACTTGTGATCTCTCTGTCAAATGAATAAATAAAAAATAAAAATAAAAATAAAAAGATTTTATTTATTTATTTGACAGAAAGAGAGAGAGAGAGAGAGAGTGATCACAATTAGGCAGAGAGGCAGGCAAAGAGAGAGGGGGAGGCAGGCTCCCTGCCAAGCAGAGAACCCAACTCGGGGCTGGATCCCAGGACCCTGAGATCATGACCAGAGCCGAAGGCAGAGGCTTTAACCCACTGAGCCACCCAGGCACCCCTGTTTTGCTCTGTTTTAAATAGTTTTGTGGTTTTTTTTTAACGCTGGGGGAAAAGGGTAAAAACTGCCACTACTATCTCCATAGGCCCCAAAGGATACAACCATCCCAGGTTAGAAGCCTCTGATTATAGATCATTCTTTCACAAGTGATCATCAAATGTCAGCCAAATAAATCCTCATTCTTACATTTATCCCATCGTTTAATAGGAATAATTAAGCTATTTAACAAAGCTACATAGTAATAGCATGATAACATATAAAAGATGACCTGTATATTGTTGAGCTCTTAGCCAAGTTATGGCCTGTTATATTATGCCTACTAAGAGAAAGTGTCTAGTAGAAAATAGAAAAGGAGTCAATATTCATTTTATCAAAAATACAGGTTCACTGTTGTATGAAGAAAGAAGAGGGTCTCATTAACTTCAGGAAGAAAAGCTTCCAACACAACAATCATGTTAAAAAACATCTTAATCCAAAGGGTGACCCTAGGAACAATAGGTGAAAGTTACAATAGCAGATTTTAATTACATTTTAAAAAATCAAGAGTTAAATTTGAAATGAGCTATATCACAAAATAGTTCACTGTCATTTATCTGTAGTTAAGCAGAGATTGGAATGTTACTGAGAGGATTCTTAGAGACAACAAACAAGAACAAGGACTCTCAGCCCTGGGTGTGCATTAAAATAATCCAGGGAAAATTTCTGTTTAATGACAATTCGTGGTCCAAACTCCCAGAAACCCACTGCTTGGTCTTCTTGTGGGGTCTGAGTGACTGCCTTTAAAAAAAAAAATCTCAGGGAAAGAAATCTCATATCAATGTCAATAAACTCACTGGTTGTGACATTATGCTATACTTTTGCAAGGTGGTATCACCGTAGAAAAATCAGCAAAGGGTATGTGGGATCGCTACACTATCGCTGTTTCTTACAACTGCAATTAAAAGTGTGAAAAAAATCCCCAGGTGATTCCACTACGTAGCTAAAGTTAAAAAAAAATTAGTGGACTGAAGAATCTCAAATTTCTTCCAATTCTAAGAGACTGCAAGCTATTCTTTTAATCTAGCCATTGGAAAGTAACTAAGAATGCTTATCATTTAAAGCCAAATATAAATAATTTATAGTTAATCCAAAGTAAAAAAAATCCAAACTACTATGCCTCTCATTTATATATAAATTAAATGGATAGATAAGCATTATACAATGGTTGTCCTTCACCTCCTGACAAAGCCAAACAATAGGTAGATGATGGAAGAGCCTCTGAGATCGCCCCAAGGATCCCTCACCTCTTCATCTTCACACTTGTGTAACCTCCTCCCCTTGAGTGTGTGGATACAGTTAATCACTTATAACAAGTAGAACAGGACAAAGTGATGGGATGTCGATTGAAATGAAATTATAAAAGACTGTCTTCTATCTTGGGGGCTCTCAGACTCTTCATTCTGAGGGGAAGAAACTGTGTTATAAGCCACCTTCTAGAGAAGCCCACATGGCAAGGTACTTGTGTTTCTGGCCAACAACCAAGCCAGTGAAAATGTGAGGCCTGACGATGGAAGGGGAGCCTCCCCTGCTCAAGCCTTGAGAACTGCAATTTAGCTGATACCTTGCTTACCACCTTGACAGAGTTAACATGAGACCCTGAGCCAGAGGCACCTAACCTAACTCAGCTGCACCCAGAATCATGACCCACAGAAACTGTAAGATAGTGTTTTTAAGCCATTGAGGTTTGAGGAAATGTAAGGTTGAAGATAACTAATATATACAGCTACCATAGGTCAAACCCAAAATAAAGGAATCTAATCTGATGGCTTCTGCCTTTCTTCAGAGTATCAAACCTTCCAGTTTCTACAACATTATCACCCACAATTTACAAACTCTGTTCTACTTTAGTGAATCTCACCATTATTCGGACACTTTCCTTGTTCTCACTTCATTCAATTTTTTAAAATGGCTTTCTATCCCTTTTCCCTATCTATCCAAATCCTAGCCATCTTCCAGATAACACCCACAGATTTCTCTTCCATGAATACCTATTACTATCCACTTCGCACTTGATGGAAAGACTTTCTGACCCAATAGCTTTGAGTGTCTAAATTCAAAGAGATCATCAACTCCTTGAGAATGTCTTCTCATATTCTCTTCACTATTTACTACAGTACTGAGCAGGAGCAGTTACACTATCCAAAACCTTTTATTTTTTTCCAACATATTAAATAAAGAAACTCAAATATTTTTGTGTTTAAAAAAAAAAAAGTGGAAAGAAAACCAAGTGCTCCAACCTAGAATGTAAGGTGCCACTAGTTTGGTTTGCATGTTTGAAATAACTGAATTAAAGACCACTTTATCTGAAGGATACAAGTAATAATAACAAATCCCCTCCAACTCTATTAGCCCAGCAAGTGCTGTCCAAGCTCTTGAAATTTTCCTTGTATTAGTTTCTTAAACAACTTGCCTTCCACCATTAACCCATCTCTGTTGTAATTTATCACTATACTGATAACACACTGAAAAACTCTGTTAAATTTCAACTGCATCAGTGTTTCTCAAACTTGAGCTTGCATCAGCATCACCTGGAATGCTCATTTAAACAGACGGCTGGATCCCACCCCCAGAGTTTGATTCACAGGACTGCTGCCATAAGCGATTTAATAAGAATTAATAGAATTTAAAACTTATGGCTCAAGTAAGTTCAAAATCAGGTGGGAAAAGATAGAAATTCAAGAGAAATAAACTATACCGAACACTTTTTTTTTTAAGATTTTATTTATTTATTAGTTAGAGAGAGAGAGAGAGAGCGAGCACAGGCAGACAGAGAGGCAGGCAGAGGGAGAAGCAGGCTCCCCGCCGAGCAAGGAGCCCGATGCGGGACTCGATCCCACGACGCTGGGATCATGACCTGAGCCGAAGGCAGCCGCTTAACCAACTGAGCCACCCAGGTGTCCCTATACCGAACACTTTTAATTAACAGCTTCAAGATACACACTCTCTCCCCTTCCTCTCCCTCTTCCACTCCCTACCCAAATAAGTTAGCCAATTTAAGTTCATCCTGATTTGCACACTTGAATTCACTTCTTGGAAACAATGAGCACTCCAATTAACTAAGGTTATAAAAGGATATTAGATAAACAAAACAATGTAAAAAAAAAAAGGCCAATCTAGTAGTTCAACTCTCTTAACTACTTCCCTATTAAAAACAAAAACAAGGGCACCTGGGTGGCTCAGCGGGTTAAAGCCTCTGCCTTCAGCTCAGGTCATGATCCCAGGGTCCTGGGATCGAGCCCCGCATCGGGCTCTCTGCTCAGCAGGGAGCCTGCTTCCCTTCCTCTCTCTCTGCTTGCCTGTCTGCCTACTTGTGATCTCTCTCTGTCAAATAAATAAATAAAATCTTTAAAAAAAAAAAAACTGAAGGTTCTGAGATGTAAACAAAACTTGCCATCTGGAGGAAAAAGCCAGGGCTAGAACTGACTCTGAGCCAACAATGCTGGTATACACTGTCTCTCAATTTATGCTTGAAACCTCACCTTAGAAGTTCTTTAAGTCTTTTAAATAAATAGCTGAAATAAAATTAAAAACTAACAGCCACCAAAAAATTTCCCCTGTAAAGATATCTGTTGTCTTTAAAACAGGCTAGTTAGCATAATAAATCTTACAATAGCAAGACACCCACCCACTTCTTTATATCTTCTCTGTGACCACTCATATCCATCAGCCAATGCTCCTCCTCTGCAGCACATCCTTTAAAAGTAGTATTCCGGGGAACCTGGGTGGCTCAGAAAGTTAAGCATCTGCCTTCAACTTGGGTCATGATCTCGGGGTCCTGGGATCGAGCTTCCTACTTCCCATCTGGCTTCCTACTCATCAAGGAGCCTGCTTTTCCCTCTCCCTCTGAAGCTCTCTCTGCTGTGCTCGCTTCTCTTTCAAATAAATAAATAAAATCTCTTTTAAAGTGATGTTTTTTAAGATTTTATTTATTTATTAGTTAGAGAGAGAGCGAGCAAGCACAGGCAGACAGAGAGGCAGGCAGAGGCAGAGGGAGAAGCAGGCTCCCTGCTGAGCAAGGAGCCCGAGGTGGGACTCATCCCAGGACGCTGGGATCATGACCTGAGCCGAAGGCAGCCGCTTAACCAACTGAGCCACCCAGACGTCCCTAAAATCTCTTTTAAATAAATAAATAAGAGTGGTATGCCTAAGGGTTACCACCTTCTCACTCTACTCATTCTCCCTGAGTTAAAATCATGACAGTAGATGAACTATGACTATCCCAGTGGTTAAGAACTATCACTGGAGTGGCTAAAAATATATAAATGCTTAGGCTCCAACTCAGACTTAACTGATGAACAACAACCTCTGGGAATGAGCCCAAGGACCTCTATGTTCCCCACCTTTATATGCTCCTTAGGCAAGAACCATGCCCTCTAATCTAGTTAACACGGTGACTGGCATACCCACACAAGCACAACCAACATTTGCTGAATAATGTTGTGGAAACACAAAACAGCAAGCTTAAAGGCCTCTCAATCGCAGAACTGTGTGGTGTTTAATAAATTACTGAGCTGCTAAGGCAATTACATTAGAAATCCACTGTCCAATAATACTAGTTAAGTAAATACAGTTGAGTAAGTTAAGGGCTTTTGTACTACTTTAATATTGGTATAGGTTAAACAAAACCCCTGATCTATTCTTGAAAGTTCACATGGTAATCTAGGTAGCCACAAAGATTTAAATATAACAAAGCCAAACTAAACAAACTATAACAGTTACAAAAGCTAGAAAACCAAGAGTCTTCTAAAACAAAAAGTGTTAACTCATATGAAAGCTAAACCTAACCTGCAGATATCTACAAATTATAATATTATCTACTGTTGCCCAGAACTACTCTCCCCAAAGTAGTAATAAAATTCCAAAGGAAAAATTAATCTGGCAATCTTTTCACATTTCAATCTTTATCTCCTGCAAATTTATTTTCAAATTCACTAATAACATACCTGATTTCATACTGAAAAGTAGCACTGGGGAGCGGGGGATTTAAATTTTTTAGAATTAACAATAAGCTCTCTATGAAGTAAAACAAGGGGTTTTAACTTGATTAACTTAAAACTTATTGCCACATTAAACAATTTTTTAACTGAAAAACCTAGACAAATGATCTTTAAAAACCTCAACGAATAGGGACACCTGGGTGGCTCAGTTGGTTAAGCAGCTGCCTTCGGCTCAGGTCATGATCCCAGTGTCCTGGGATCGAGTCCCACATCGGGCTCCTTGCTCAGCAGGGAGCCTGCTTCTCCCTCTGCCTCTGCCTGACTCTGTCTGCCTGTGCTCACTCTCTCTGACAAATAAAATCTTTAAAAAAAAAAAAACAAAAACCTCAGTGAATATAAAGAGGTTTTATAAAGCAATAAAAGATAAAAATCCCAAAAAGGGCTCAAACTGAGCAAAAGCAAAGGGCAATTTACAAAAAAAATACCAATGTCCTAAGAAGCGTGTTAAAAGTTCTCACCTTTTTTTTAAAGCGAATTTTTTTTTTTTAAAGATTTTATTTATTTATTTATTTGACAGACAGAGATCACAAGCAGGCAGAGAGGCAGGCAGAGAGAGAGAGGAGAAAGCAGGCTCCCCGCTGAGCAGAGAGCCCGACGTGGGGCTCGATCCCAGGACCCCGGAATCATGACCTGAGCTGAAGGCAGAGGCTTTAACCCACTGAGCCACCCAGGCGCCCCTTAAAGCGAATTTTTTAAATGACTATTTTATCCTAATCAAGCACTGACTGGTAGGGGAAAACTAACATAACCTTTCTGAAAGCAATGCGGTAGGTAGTATGTATCAAATGCCTTGAAAATAATCACATCATTTGACTTAGCAATTCAATCTATCCTAGAAAATAAAACATTCAAAGATTTATCTATGATGATATTCCCAATGAAGTTAATAAGAGCCAGAAACTAGAAAATAAAAAGGAAGGCCAATAATGGACTGATTAAATAAATTAATCTAGATTTATAGTCATATAAACACTAAAAAATGAAAAAGTTATTAACAAGAGAAAACTTGAGATTCCTTCTGTTTCCATAACCTGCTTTTTTCTACTGAAAACGAGAATATATATTATGATTCTGATGTTATTAAAATATATGTATAGCTCACCCAGAGGTCTGAAAAGATAACTAACTTCAAATCTTATGTCTCTCTCTTGGTGTAGATCTCGTCTTTTTTTTCCTTGCCTAGTCAGTTTTTTCTTAGTGTGCATGTATGACCAGTGTAACTTTTTAAGTTTAAATCTTACATAAAAAAAAACAATTACCGGGCGCCTGGGTGGCTCAGTGGGTTAAAGCTTCTGCCTTCGGCTCGGGTCATGATCCCAGGGTCCTGGGATAGAACCCCACATCGGGCTCTTTGTTCGGCAGGGAGCCTGCTTCCTCTCTCTCTCTCTCTGCCTGCCTCTCTGCCTACATGTGATCTCTATCTGTCAAATAAAATATTTAAAAAAAAAACAATTACCACAACCAAAGCCTAGTTTAGATCTAGGAAGCACACCATTTGGAGAAAAGATGACCTGGGATAAACCCTATTCTTTCCTTTACTGGTAGTTCGAAATATAAACTTAACAAGGAATTGATATTTATATATTCGGGAATGCCATTTAAGAGCAACCTTAACATGAGGTCAATTAGAAAAAAGATAGTTTTCAAAAATCAGGCATGGACACCTCTTAAAAACAAACAAACAAAAAAACCCTAGTATTCTGTGGTCCTTATTAGCTCAGTTCATCTGTGTTTATTCTCTCTCCCCTAAACTAACAAAGAAAGAATGATGTCATATGCATTAGCTACATCCCTGTTCCAGAAGTGACATGAAGAACTTCTAAGGTTTGGCCTCAGTGCTTAAGACACACCTAAGAGCTGAAAAAAGCTGGATGAGATTTACTACATGAAAACAAAAGTTAAATAATAAATATCCATTATCCATGAGTTTTTAAAGACCTAACATGTCAATAAAACAGGTAAGTTTGAAAACATTGGATTTTATGTACTGTAGTGGTAAATAAATGAAAAGAGAATTCAAGATTTTACTCTAACTTCTTTTAATAAAGTTTCCTCAAAAAAAGAAAAAAGTCTCAACTTAGTGGCCTAAGAACTGTCATATTTTTAGAAGCAGAAAAAAGAGCAATAAAACTTATTTTCCTTCTATATGTCTTCAATTTACTCCTCAGACTGCAATATCCCTATGAAAGTTTGAGATGTCCACTGTGTAGTAGTCCCATTATATATCACAGATTTTTTTTTTACTTACTATTATTCAAAACAGGGTCTCCAAATGAGCCAAAATAGATGGTTCAATTGAAAGTGTTCCTTACTCGACAACAAAATCTGCTATTCATGCAAATTGAACAAGTAGCAGTGACATACTACTGCCAATTTCCCAGTGAATGTTAACCAATTAATGGGGGGGGGGTGGGTAATGACTGACGTAGAAGAAGGCAATAGTAACTTGCTCCTGTATATAGTTTCCTCATGTGTAACTAGTGTTTTCTAAAAGTTGCACTGGATCAAAACTTCATTTTTATTCGTCAATCGTATCTCTGACCCCTCATCAAAAAATTTTTTTCCAAACAAATGTAAACTTTGGACTTCCTAAAGCTCAAAAATGCAAAATCTGGCCCACGAGATCAAATGAGTTGTGTTATCAGCTTTAAACCAAGCCTAACTCACCAAGAAATAAAAATTATCAGAGAAAAGGATCCAGAAGCAGAAAGCCCCTACTTTCTAACTCACAATAGTCTTGTCTAATATTAGTAACACCGCGTTTTGTTGTTTTAGCTGCAAGGCTGGGTATGCAATATGCAGTAGCCATTCCAACAGCTTCAAGTCAGTCATTGGCTACCAATGAAAAGTATCATTAGGTCCCAAACAGCCAGCAACGACATAAAAAGATGAGAGCAGAAGCTTCACCATCGGAAAAGGCGGCCCATCAGCACCTCTTCCGAGAAACAGTTCCCTTCCCCCACCTTTAAGTAAGGCACTTAAGACTGCCAAGCAGATCCATTTCTTTATTAACCGGTGCCCACTTGGGGCAACTGTACACCAAACTGCTCTTAGGCCTACTCCAACCCCTTCCAAAAGTGCTCAAGCGAGAATGAAGGCCGGGGTAACCCTCTCAGGGGCCGCGTTCGTCCTGCTCTTCTCCACCACCCCCCTCCGCCCCGCCCCGCCCCTGTAGGCGCTCCTCCGGCCAGAGGAAGGACACCCGGCCCAGGGACCTGCAGGAATTGCCCGCAAGAGAAGTCTTCGACGGCCGGAGGCCTCCGCCATAGCAGGACCTGGAAAGCACCGCCCCCAGCGCACCTCCCCACACCCGGCTAACCGGCGAATGTCTGCTTTCGACACCCTCTATCCCCAGCAGAGGCAGCGGAGGAGACAGGGCCAGGAGGCACGGGGCTGGGTTGCGCACCAGGCCCAGGCCTGCCCCTCGGGCCGCCGAATCTGCTCCCCAGTCCGGCCTGGTCAAGCCAGCGCGGCGGCCACTCTCACCTGGATGACCTCGTTGACCTCCCGGATACATTCCACCATGTGTTGCAGAATCTGCTCGGCCGTGAGCACCTCGTAGCGGTAATCCTCCTCCTGCTCGTGCCCTGGCCCGCCGCCGCCGCCGCCGCCGCCGCCGCCACCGCCGGGCCCCAGAGCGCTGCCGCCGCCGCCGCCCGTCTCCCCGCACAGCAGTCCGTCCCGCTCCCCGCCGACGCCCAGCCCGGGCTCCACCAGCTCCACCTCGCCCAGATCCAGGTTATCATCGTCCGGCTCATCGTCGTCCTCGTCTTCCTCCTCCTCCGCGCCGCTGTCCTCCTCGCTGCACTCTTCGTCCTCGTCGAACTCGTAGTTGTAGCCCTCGTCCGAGTCCATGGCGCGACACGCTAGGGCCCGGCGGACGCTGGCCCTGAGGCGGGGAGAGGGCGGGGACGCCGAGGCCCCGGCTCTCGCTCCGGCTCCGGCTGATGTCCGGACGCAGGCCTGGCTCCGGACCCGCGGGCCGCGGCTCCTCCCCGGGCGCGGCGGTTGGCGGTTGGCGGCTGGCGGCGGCGGCGGGGAGGGCGCGGAGGAGGGAGGGAGGGAGCGAGGGGGCCGCTTGCCGCCCGCCTCAGTCAGACGCGGCTCCGCTCCGGCCTCGGAGAGAAAACAGTCCCCAGCGCCACCTCCACGGCCGCTGCTACCGCTACTGAGCCAACAAAGGGGCGTGCGTCACCGCGTCGCGCTGCGTCGTCGCGTCACTCCTCTTGGCGTCAATGCGCCCCGCCCCGCCGCCCCTGCGTGGAGAGCGGGGAGACCCCACGGCCCGGCCTGGCCCGGGGAGCGCGGCACCGAGGGAATCGCTTTCTGGGTTCTAGCTGCGGTTTGTCTGTGGACCGACACCAGTGAATCCTGCTCGTGAGGAGGGTGCAGCCTCCTCGTTACCGAGAGAAGCGCTCCTGGACCCGGCGCTGGTTTTTGCCGCAGGCCATAGGGATGCAGCGCCCCCCCCCCTCTGAATCCAGCGAAGGTGGCTTTCCCACCGGGCGGTGGAGACACTTCCCGCCCACCCTGGAGTAATTCGGGGAAGTCCTTGGCTATTGAGCTCACATTCCTGTTGCCGGAGCTACTAAATGGAAATCTTTTCAGGCGGAACCTGTGAACTGAGGGACAGGTGAACCTCGTTTTAAGTAGTTCCGCTTCTGTACTCCGGGACAGACGTGCAGTGGTTTTTAAGTCGCTGATAGTGACGTCATTTAGAGAAGCGTTTCCTGAACTCGGCTCAGCAGGAACCTACCTATTCCGGGCCCTAAACAATGTAAACAGTCGCGACTTTCCTTAATGGAGCACCGTGTAAGGGCTCTAGATACGTTCTCTCGTCTTTACCGCGCCACAGTACCCATTGTATATCTGAGGCTCAAAGGGAAAGGGACTTGACCAAGAACACAAAACACGCCCTGTTTCAGCAGCTGGGTCACCTAAAATATCAATCATAAAAATGCTTTATAATGCATAATACGGATTAGGTACTACAGAGTATATAAAATGCATTGTAATATAACCCAAGACAAGCAGTAATAGAAATATCTACAAGGACCAAATATAGCAGAGAGACAGTGCTTGTTGTCTCACCTAGAAATGTACTGTGCGCGCTACGTGTTGATTGATGGCTAGGAGTATAACGGAGAAGGCAGGGAAGATGATCTAGCCTGAGAATAACAGAAACAAAAGCACAGTAGGTGCAAAGTAGCTTACGTTTTAGCAGTTTATAGCGCAAAGAGGGTAAATGGGAAAATATTGGGCAAGTTAGGGGTCAAGACAATAAGAGTATTTTATGCCATTCTAGGAATGGACTTAAATCTTTCTAAGTAAGACAGGAGAACCAGAGAAGTGTCCTGAAGGAGGAAGAGGTCTAAGAAAGCACCCTCTTGGGATACCCTGAAGGATTGGCCAGATTAGACATTTTTTAAAATCTGAATCCCTAATTTACTGATAAATCTTACTGTTAAAATGACAGATTCCCTTTGGAAATTGATTTTTTTTAAAGATTTTATTTATTCATTTGACAGACAGAGATCACAAGTAGGCAGAGAGGCAGACAGAGAGAGAGGAGGAAGCAGGCTCCCGGCAGAGAGCCCGATGTGGGGCTCGATCCCAGGACCCCGAGACCATGACCTGAGCCGAAGGCAGTGGCTTAACCCACTGAGCCACCCAGGTGCCCCTGGAAATTGATTTTTTAAAATTGAAAAATGCGGGGCGCCTGGGTGGCTCAGTGGATTAAGCCGCTGCCTTCGGCTTGGGTCATGATCTCAGGGTGTTGGGATAGAGCCCCACGTCGGGCTCTCTGCTCCGCGGGGAGCCTGCTTCCTCCTCTCTGCCTGCCTCTCTGCCTGCTTCTCTGCCTACTTGTGATCTCTGTCAAATAAATAAATAAAAATCTTAAAAAAAAAATTGAGGGATGCCTGGGTGGCTCAGTTGGTTAAGCGGCTGCCTTCGGCTCAGGTCATGATCCCAGCATCCTGGGATGGAGTCCCACATCGGGCTCCTTGCTCGGCAGGGAGCCTGCTTCTCCCTCTGCCTCTGCCTGTGCTCTCTCTCTCTCTCTCTCTCTCTAACAAATAAAAAAAAATTTTTTTTTAAATTGAAAAATGCCTTTAAAATGTAAACAAGCTTCTACCCATTTGTCAATTCTGTAAATGTTTAAATAATCAGATTTCCCAAAATAATCTGGATTTGTAATTTAAAGCTTTTAACAGAAATGCTGGTAGGTCTTGGTCCTTTGATTCTATTTCTACTTAGCAATTCTAGGTTGTTGCCACAGCTTGGGTAAGCTGAGGACACTAGCAACCTTTCTCTTGGTGCCATCGTTACATACGTTTGGGGGTGGGGGGGTTCAATTACACTTGGGAGTACCCACAACTCCTTTGCCCCATTTTTTTCATCTAACCCCTACTTTGAATAAATCCTACCATCTCTTTTGTCCCCTTTGGTACTAGAGCAATTTGGAGAAATTTGCATAATCGCATGCATTTTATCGTTAAATTCCAGTCATGAAACACAACTGAACCATCAACACCAGCAATCCTGTTAAAATTTTCTGAATTGTCCTCCCTCTCTAGACAAACCTTCACCAGGTTTCTCAAACCCCCACTGCTGTCCAAATCCTCTCAGAGTAGATAACTTCACATCACAGAGAAATTTGAAATCATAAGGACCAATGTGACAAGCTTGCTGAGCAAAGAAGAGAGTTGTTAAGGGATAAAGTCAGAGAAGGCCTACCAAGGCAGGGGGTCAGCAGAGCTTTATAGGCTATCTTAAGAAGTTTACATGATTGCAAAGGGAGTCGTTAACAGGTTTTAAGTAGAAGAATGAAATAATATAATATGCATTTTAAAAAACTATGGCTAAAAAAAATAAGAACTATGGCTGCTTTGTGAAGAATGGGCTATGAAAACAGAGACCAATTATGAGGCTCTCTCAGCAGTCTGGGTGAATAATGATAATGGCTTGGGCCAGAGTTGTGATAGTAGAGATGATGAGAAGTCTTTCAGGTATAATTTGAAAGTAAAGCCAATAGCTTTCCCGATGGCTTAACTGTGGGATTGTTAGAGGAATCAAGGATGGCTATTAGATTTGGAGCTTGAGGAACTGGGTGAACGGAGGTACCATTTACTGAAACATGTTAAATTTGAAGTGCTTGTTAGAAATCCAGGTGGGGATATTGAATAGGCAGTTATATATACTAGTGTACAAGACAGAAGGTCAGGGGAGGTAGGGCTGAAGATAGAAGTTTCTGAGTTTATGTCAAAAATGTTGATGAGGGGCACCTGGGTGGCTCAGTGGGTTGGGCCTCTGCCTTCTGCTCAGGTCATGATCCCAGGATCCTGGGATCAAGTCCCACATCAGGCTCTCTGCCCCGTGGAAAGCCTGCTTCCTCCTCTCTCTCTGTCTGCCTCTCTGTCTACTTGTGATCTCTCTCTGTCAAATAAATAAATAAAATCCTAAAAAAAAAATGTTGATGAGCAGCATAGGATAAAGGTTAAGAGTTTAGGCTTTGGAGGAAACAGACCTGAATTTGCCTGGGCTCCTCCAGTTGCTGTCTATAACCTTGACCAAATTACCGAACCTCTCTGAGCTTGACTTTGGAGGATTATAATTCCTATTCTCATAAGATTATTTGTGAGCATCAAATGAATAATATATTTAAAGCACTTGACATATTGCCTGACACAGAAGTGCTCACAAAATTAGAACTTTAAAAAAATGTCATAAGCCACCTTGCACCTTTGGGAAAAACTAGAGCCAGTTGGATTTATAATCTTTTAATTGACATTTTTTGAGTTATGCAAGTATGCACATGGCCTCAATCATCCTCATTTTCTTTCTTTTTTTTTTTCATCCTCATTTTCTGAGGAAGAATATTGATCTGCTTTTTTCTCAGAAATCTTTTCCATAGTCTCATAACTTCTTTTTTGGTCAGTATCATGGGCAACATCATAGGGCTTCTGAATCTCGGGGCCTCTTATTCATGGATAAACCTTCATAACCAGAATTTCAGCAACACTCATTCCATTGATATTTTGGAAATTATCTTGGAATCAGGTTAGGTTATAGTGCTATTTAAGGAAACCAGTATAACAACTTCTCTCTGGCCCCAAATTGTCCAAGGGATGACCCACATACAATGTTTTTTTAAGTGACTTGATCTTAAAGGTATTGTCGGTATACTGCTTTCTAGCTGTGGTGTTTACCAGCTAGAAGTACAGTAATCTGTAAACAACAGGACAAGGTCCTTGAAAAAAAAATAGCCAAGGTAATATCTCCTTGATGCCAAAAGAATCACTATTGATATTTAGGTACTCCCATTACTCCCATGTCCTAATAAGGTCAAAAGATATTAGTATACATTTATTAAATATCTACTCACAGAGCAAAAATCCATAAATATTGATATGCTCACCAAATGGTATTGAATGAAATTTCAATAGGAAGAATATGCAAATGCTTTTCAGATATATAGAAATTAAAATAGTCCTGGAATTTTTCTAAGGGCAGATATACAGAGCTGTGAGCTTTGGCCTCTAATAAAGATAGGGCACTAGAGTGAATCAACCCTACCTGATACAGAACAGGGGTTTCCCTGAGATGTGGAATTTTCAGTGCTAAAGCTGGGAAATATAAGGCAAACTGGGATGGTTACCTTACCTGACACCTCACCAAAATTTTCTCCATAATATAATTAAAACACTATTTCCAAAAATAAATGGAAAGAAATTGCTTTTTCTCATGTTGTTTATAAAGTTTGTTTTAATGCAGCATTTTTTGCCTTCTTAAAAAATGCTTTAGTTGTTCTTGTGCTTTACCAGGCAGGAGGTAAAAAAATTAAATTTTAATTTTAATATAAATTTAAGATTAAATTTTAGCAAAAGTGCAGAGAGATACTAATAAACTAATTGAGTACTTTAAATTTCTTTAAAAACATCTGCCTGTGTACTTACAAACCATAATTAAGCATTACATCATTGTTGAGAGGTAGATTTTATCATACCACTTCTTTTTTAAGATTTTATTTACTTACATAAGGAAGAGCACAAGCAGGGAGAGGGGCAAAGGGAGAGGGAGAAGCAGACTCCCTGCTGAGCAGAGAGCCCGACACAGGGCTCAATCACAGGACCCTGGGATCATGACTGGAGCCGAAGGCAGACAGACACTCAACCGGCTGAGCCACCCGGGCATCCCTTATCATACCAGTTCTATGTGGTAAAAATAAGGCTTAGAGGAACTGAGGTTATATGTTTCAGTAGAAGTCTGGTAGAGTTACCAATAACCGAAATAGAACCCGAGATTCCTGACTATAGTCCTTTCTCTAATTTATCTTTCTTCCGGAATATAGGGTCTAAGGACTCTATTATTGAACTTAAGATTTTATGAGAGTAGTCATCTACAACAGGTGGTAAGATAATGCTGGAACTAGAAGGACAGTACATGCCCTCATGCAATTAGGCAAATGTACAAAATGTACCATAGTGTCTGTGTTCCATGTAATTGCAAGACATATTAATTTGGCCTTGACGTGTGCTTATACTCCAGCAAATAATAGCAAATGGTCATCCCCCCAAAGGGAAACGTTTGTCCTAATGACTTAACCACTTGAAGAAAAAGGTGGGTTTTTATTTTAAAGATTTTATTTATTTATTATTTGAGAGAGGGGGGGAGATTGAGAGAGAGTGGGAGGAGGGGCAAAAGGGAGAAGCAGACTCCCTGTAGAGTATGGAGCCCTGTGAGACTTAATCCCAGGATCCTGGAATCATGACCTGAGCCGAAGGCAGATGCTTAACCCACTGAGCCACCCAGATACCCCCTCATAAGTGGGTTTATAACAAAAGCTTTCAAGAGAAATGCTTCTCTCTGGTATACAGTATTTCTAGTTTGTTGTGTCACCTTGTGGATATATTTGAATGAATGGACAAATAATGGGCAGGAAGTGAACATATATATTATTGAGTCTCTATGCCACAGCAGGTGTGTGTATGTTTTTAATTTGGTCCTTACAATCTTGTGAAGTTGAAATTCCTAACTTTATCTAATAGATAAGGAGAAAGACTCAAAGATGGAAAAATAAATAAAAATAAAGTTCACAATGGTTACAGAGCTTTGATTGACATCCAGGTTTTCAGAATTCATGCCCACTGTTTTTATCATGCAATTCTCAGTAATTGTAGTAAGATCTTATTCCTGTTCTAAAACATGCTTTTGTGTTTGTTATAATAGAGTAATTGCTATAAAGCCTACAGTTGTCCAGATTGGCAGTGTAAACATTGACTGTATGCAAAGTTTGTTCCTACTTGGAAATAGGTCATAAAAATAGAATAGTGGATAAGTAGATGTATTATCCTCTGTTTACATAATTCTGCTTTATTCTTATTGAAACAATCTTAGCATTTTTAATGAAAACTTAAAATATGTAAGTCATGATTTTTTTGGTCAATGAATCAATAGTTATTTATTAGTGCCTACCAAGTGCAAAGTACCTTTCAATGGCATTCTGGAAAGATTAAAAAAAAGAAGGCTGCCACCTAAGAAATCAAATTAGTTAAGGGGGAGAGACTTAAATGAATAGGTTAGCTCTAAAAACGGTAACCATTGCATCAGAGAGAGATCACAAACCAAGAAGAATGTTACAAGTGGTGAATGCTAAAGGAGTTTAAAGAAGGCAGAAGTCACTAGACTGGGGTGTTCTAAGAAAGCATTGTATGCCAGACTTTCTCATACCTTTATGCCTTTGCATCTGCTGTTCCCTCTTCCTGACCTCCTTCCCAGAAGCACCTAACCCACAGGCGTAGAGACTGCTGTTTTTCCAAACCATTCCAAACCTGGCCCTTGAGGTCTAGAACACTAGTAGTCTATGTATTTCCCATTCCTAACAAACTTCCAAGTTTTTTATAACGTCGAATGAATTAATACAAACCAAAAGCTATAGGCCAATAGATATTTATTGACTTCTTACCTCAAATGTGTTGAATCTTGTCGACATTATATCATCGTTGGTATTCTTACCTGTTAATCCTAGGTCTCTATGAAAACATGAAGGTTGTGTGGAGGAGGAGGAGAGGGCCCAATGTGCATGTCCTCCACAGAAATCTCGATCTAGGTTTTTTGTAGGGCAAATACCATCCCCAGAGGTACCTCAGCTTCTCACACTTCACGGCAAGAGAGGCTTGACTGGACGTAACTGATACGATGCAGCCAGGTTATGAATGGGTGAAGGACTACAGCAGGGAGCCAAAGGGAAATGCCTCAAGGACCTGAAGATTGGAGTGAACAAGGGGACCCTAGAACAACGGCACCTGACAGGCCCACCTGGCCCCAAAGCTTTCATAAATTTCCTCTTTGGGAGGTTTCTCACTTGGTTTGGGTTTTTTTTTTTTCATCTGTTTTGTTTGAGACAATAACCGTGATTTAAAAGGCATAGTCACTTCTTCTAGCTCCAGGAACCAGACGCCACTCCTTAAGGTTATTTTGCAATGTGGCAGGAACCGGTTTTTCAGTTCTGTCTTTCCAACCATACCCTCACAGACAGCATCAGTAAGGTAGTAATGGAGGGCCTGTGGTACATGACTGCTCATCCAGAAGTCTTTATAAGCTTCTTCACATTTTGCTTTCGTGAAAAAATAATTTCACATGTTGCATGTGTGGTTTAACACACTTGAATGCTGAAGCACTAAACAGAATTCCCATTTTAAAGAATTTGGAAGGTCAATAAAATAATGAAAATCATTACATTCTGCCTAAATGTTACTAAAATGGAATAGTCCCAAAGGGTTATTTCATAGTTATTGATTGATTTTTTTTTTACATAAAGCAAAGCTGCATATATGCAGACACAGGTTTTTGCTGAACAACAATGAACTGCATGTATGATCTTGAGCCTTTGTTTTCCTCTAGGTGAGTGTGTGTAGGAGGCTGCAGGTGGAGAGGGTCAGACAGAGGAATGTTGTACTCAAGTTAATATTCTCACTTAGCTAACCTTGGGAGGTGCTATAGGGTGACCACACCATAAGGTCCAGAACAAGAAGCCTCACTTATTAAGTAGATGACCTTAGGCAAGTTACATAACCACTCAAGAGCCTGTTTTCCCATATAAAAAAATAGGAAGAACAATAGATTTTCTTCACTGGATTGTAACAACTGACAATGTGAAAGAGTCATTACACTATTGGACAGAGAAATTGTACAATGTTTTGGTTTATTTTTTTTAAGATTATATTTATTTATTTGACACAGAAATCACAAGTAGGCAGAGAGTCAGGCAGAGAGAGAGGGGGAAGCAGGCTCCCTGCCGAGCAGAGAGCCTGATGCGGGGCTCCATCCCAGGCCCCTGAGATCATGACCTGAGCCGAAGGTCATGACCTAACCCTCTGAGCCACCTAGGCGCCCCCAATGTTTTGTTTTAGACCTGAGGATGTATACAAAGATGACTATTCAGCCAATTTTATTTTTTATTTAAATTTTAGTTAGGGAACAAAGGATACAATATTGGTTTCAGACGTAGAATTTATTCAGTCAATTTTAAAGCAATGGTTCTTTGAAGAGTACTGGCCCTTATTTATCAAATTTTTGAAAAATGTGGCTGTGCTCCTCTTGCATGTTTGTGTTTTTACTAGTTGATTCAACAAGCTCATTGTCCAGTCACCAAGTATGTTAAGCTCTGCTAGAGGTTGAGAATAAGAAGATAAAGCTATTTCAGTTACCAAAGATGCTCACAGACGAGTGAGGGAAACAGACATGTAAACCATTAATTAGATTACAATATGATAAGCACTATAATAAAGTATGATCTGAATATTAGGGGAGCAAGAAGATAGGCATCTCCTTGTGGGAGGCAGATAAGGGTGCCATGGAGGGCCTTCCAGGGAGGGTGTGGTGGCTTGAGCTGAATATTGGTAGAAAAATAATGTTCTGGAAATAGGGATTATGTATCAGTGTGAAAGAATATGACATATTGGAGTCATGACCTGTTTGGCGAACTGCCAGTAGGTCAACATACTTGAAATTTAGGGTGTATAGAAGACTTTTAGCAATATCCTTGTCTCTTCTCTGTATTCTTTATTTCTTTCCCTTCTCCCATGCTTTTTGATCCTCTTTCTTTTTCCTCCTCTCCCCTTCCTCCTACCTCCTCAGGTATCTTGGCTAAAGATTTCACAACTTTCATGGCAGAGCTAGAAATCAAGCCCTGATCTGTGTTTCTGTTTCCATAATCTGTGCTGTCCTGCTATGCTAAGATTTTTCACTCTTTTAATAAAGTTTGTCATTATTTTCCTAGGATTTTTGTGAGGGAAACTATGTCAGGTTGCTTGCTTTTACCAAACTAATTTTGATCATACCAAACTAATTTTGAACATTTTATGTTTTTATGTTCTATGGGGCAGTAGATTGGGTACAAGAAGGTAAGATAGGTTCCATATTAATTCAATTAAATATACATTTACTGAATGCAATTGAAAATAAACCATTGTAGTAGGTGTTACTGAAATACAAAACAGGTTACACTTCCTATCCTTAAGAAACTTATAATCTAATACAGGAAGTGATACAGGAAACAATCTATTGCAAGACAGCTCATCTACCAGCTGTCTTTAAGCTTAGCACAAGAGCAGTATTTCTCAACTTTCCTTTATTTTTTTTTCATTATCAGCCCCTATGGAAACTTTATTAAGCCCTTCCATTTTAGTCACTTACCCCCAATGAAATTTTACTACCACAAATAGACTATATATCTATGTACAGTATGTATATCAGTGCTTTATACGTAAAAAGATTACTTTTTTTCACAAACACACCCAGAACCAATTTTTGCCCCCTTAGGGTCAATATTGGCTGTTTTGAGGACGTATGCACTCGGCTAACACTAACACTTTCAAACTCTAAGATTGGCAAATTCCAGTTTCAGAATTTCTTTAAATATCTACTAAGATTAAATATAATTTAAAAATTAAATTTCCTGAGTTAAAAATAAAACCCACAGGAGCGCCTGGGTGGCTCAGTCGGTTAAGCATCTGTCTTCAGCTCAGGTTGTGATCTTGGGGTCCTGGGATAGAGCTCCATGTCGGGCTCCACGCTCAGGGGGGGCGTCTGCTTCTCTCTCTTCCTCTCCCTCTATGTTCTCTCTTTCTCTCTCTCAAATAAACAAATAAAATATTTTTTAAAACCCCACAGCATTAGATCAAAAAATAATTGGATATATTCATGCCTGTGTGGCTGAGTTCAGGGCTGCCACCCTGCAACTCTAAGGGAGTGGATTCACCATACGATCTGTGTGATGGGAATGGAGGAAGAGAATGAAAAATAATTTGATGGTATAAGCATGATGTGGTTGAAAGAGAAACTTAAGTTCATAAATCATTTCAACTTCTGCCTGCTCTAATCATCTTAAACTTTTCCTGACATTCCTATCCTGTACAGAATTCTGTGTTTGTCCTCTTCAATATGTATTCATTCTTGGTGAATGCTTCATTCACTCACATATTAATTTATATACAGACCACAAATGCATACCAACTAGAAAATTCCCAGTGTGCACACCGTGATTTCAGTTCTCAGTCCCGACCTAGGAATACAAATGCTATGCTAATAATTTTTACCCTACATAGATACCTCCTTACAAAGCAGTTCATCAAAGCTCAAGTGCCCACCCCAGGACAAGACTGAATTCTCATGGCCTTAAAAGTCAAGGAACTGAGGGAGGTCTCCAGCCAACAGTCTGCGAGGACCTGAATCCTCAGCAAAGAACTGTAAGCCTTGGTTCACAAGTACTGTGAGGAGCTAAATTCTGCCAACAACCACGTCAGCATGCTTGGATGTGATTCTTCCTGCAGTCAAGCATTCCAGAGAAGCTGGAGGCCTGGCCAACACCTCAGTTCATCCTCGTGAGAGATCCTGAGACAGAGGACAGCTAAACCACACCCAGATTCTGACCTACAGATACTCTGAGATAATACTCTGAGATAATTTGTTGTGACTGTGTTTTTTCATTGAATTCTCCTTTAACTCCAAAAGATCTTTTAATTATTCAATAGTTCAATAGGTGTGAGAATAACTGATTAGATTCTACCTACTGTACACGACCGTAGAATTTAGCTTCTTCGTAGCATTCACCGAACTTACATAGTGTCTGTCTTCTCCACGTTGGCTAGTTACATAAGGGCAAGAGACTATTCCTGCCATGTTGATGACTAGAGACTACGTACACAACACAGTTTTCCGTACTTAGAAGACATATAATAAAGAAGGTAATGATCTGGGGCGCCTGGGTGGCTCAGTGGGTTTAAGCCTCCGCCTTCAGCTCAGGTCATGATCTCAGGGTCTTGGGATAGAGCCGGGCATCCGTCTCTCTGCTCAGTGGGGAGCCTGCTTCCTCTCTCTCTGCCTGCCTCTCTGCCTACTTGTGATCTCTGTCTGCAAAATAAATAAAACAAAATCTTAAAAAAAAAAGAAGGTAACGATCTAACTTGTTTTCCCATTTGTTCCTTCTACCAAGTTAGATCCTAATCCTATGCCATATAGCAAAATAAAATCCAGATAAATATGTAAGTACAAGAAAAGGAAATATAAAATCAGTACAAGAAACATTGGTGAGTATTTAATCATCTGGGAGTAGGAAAATCACTCATCAACAATAGTACCAATGGCAAATCTACAAACCGAAAGATTCATAGATACTACTACATTATTTGAAACTTCCTTCTGTAAAAACAAAATGATAAATAAAAGACAGACAAAATGGGGGAAATCTTCACAACATGTATGACAGAGTTATTTACCTTTAATGTATGAAAATCTCATAAATTAATAAGATATCTATCTATCGGTAGATAGATGATAGATATACAGTGCATATGGGGATTTGGGGGGATGGACAGAGACATAAACTAAAATAAAAATGTCCAATAAATAACTAAAAAAATACACACACATATATAGTATATATATATATACATATATACATATACACAGTGCATATGGGGATTTGGGGGGATGGACAGAGACATAAACTAAAATAAAAATGTCCAATAAATAACCAAAAAAGATCAACCTTATTAGCAAATGAAATAGAAATAATACATAATTTTCATCTGTCAAAATGGTAAAAGTTTTATAAAATTCTAATGCTGAGCTTTGATGGGAGAGAAACAGGAACAGAATGATGAGTTGTAAGAATACAAATTAGTACAGTTTTTCCAAAAGGCAGTTTATTAACAAGAAAAACCTTAAAATGATCATATCTATTGATCCAGTAACATTTTTTTCTGGTAACTTAACCTAAGGCAATTTGTACAAAAATCTAGCTGCAAAAATGTTCAGAGAATGAATTGGTTAAACAAATTATAATAAAATATATAAAAAATAAAATAAAAATAAAAATAAAAAACCATGCTACCACTTAAAATGATGCTGTAGAGGGCCCCTGGGTGGCTCAGTTGGTTGAGCGACTGCCTTCAGCTCAGATCATGATCCCGGAGTCTCGGGATCGAGTCCCGCATCGGGCTCCCAGCTCCATGGGGAGTCTGCTTCTCCCTCTGACCTTCTCCCCTCTAATGCTCTCTCTCACTCTCTCTCTCTCTCTCTGAAATAAATAAATAAGATCTTTTAAAAAAATGATGCTGTAGAAAAATATTTGATCTGTAAAGATGGTGATATCTGGATAAATGAAGGGGAATAAAAGGAAGCCAAAACCAGTATCAGAGGGGTTGCCTGGGTGGCTCAGTTGTTAAGGGTCTGCCTTTGACCTCTGGCTCCCTGCTCAGCGAGAAGCCTGCTTCTCCCTCTCCCACTCCCCTTGCTTGGGTTCCCTCTCGCTGTGTTTCTCTGTCAAATAAATAAATAAAATCTTTAAAAAATAAAACAGTGTTAGAGGGTGGTCGCATGGTGCATGTATGGGCAGAAAGAAAACAATAGGATTTTTAATTTACATATTGTAAAATTCCATTTACATATCGTAAAATTTACCCATTTTTTTAAATATTTTATTTATTTAGTTGACAGACAGAGATCACAAGTAGGCAGAGAGGCAGGCAGAGAGAGAAAGGGGGAAGCAGGCTCCCTGCCAAGCAGAGAGCCCAATGCGGGGCTTGATCCCAGGACCCTGGGATCATGACCTGAGCTGAAGGCAGAGGCTTTAACCCACTGAGCCACCCAGGTACCCCAAATTTACCCATTTTAAGTGTATGGCTCAATTATTTTTTTTAAAGGTTTTATTTATTTATTTTTTTCACAGAGAGAGAGAGAGATCACAAGTAGGCAGAGAGGCAGGCAGAGAGAGAGGGGGAAGCAAGCTCCCTGCTGAGCAGAGAGCCCAATACCGGGCTGGATCCCAGGACCCTGAGATCATGACCCGAGCCGAAGGCAGCAGCTTAATCCACTGAGCCACCCAGGCGCCCCTGGCTCAGTTATTTTTAATAGGTTTACAGAGTTTTGCAATCATCACATTTCAGTTAAAGGAATTTTTCTTATTTACCTTTTTTAAAAATACTTCTGCAATTAGTATACATAACTGGTCATTTTAAAAGTTAAATTCTTCCTTTACTACTGACTTTTCCAGAAAAAGAGGAGGCAAAAATACGAAATGTCAAACTAACTATAATGGTAGTTAAAATATTTTCTAAAAGAATGAAAAAGGAAGCGAGCAAACACACTTTAATTCTTATAGAGGGATTGAAGACACACAGAGATTGAAAGACCTGCTTTCAGTTTGTGTAAGTGTGCCTATTTGCAAAAGGGCTTTACTCTTTTATCCCCCACCTGCCCTCTCTCCTTGAGCTTGCTGATCCTCTCAACATATTTCACCTTAAAGGAAGAAGGAGTTTTGATCTGGAGCCATTAAAATTTCTAATTAAATCTTAATTCTCCTGATTTCTTTCTTTCTTTTTTTTTTTTAATAAGCTCTACCCCCTATATGGGGCTTGATCTCACCACCTGGATATCAAGAGTCACATGCTTTACTGACTGAGCACCCAGGTGCCCCTAATTCAATCTTAATTCTTTTTTTTAAAGATTTTATTTATTTATTTGACAGAGAGAGAGATCACAAGTAGGCAGAGAGGCAGGCAGAGCGAGAGGGAAGCAGGCTTCCTGCTGAGCAGAGAGCCTTATGAGGGGCTCTATCCCAGGACCCTGAGATCATGACCTGAGCGAAAGGCAGAGGCTTTAACCCACTGAGCCACCCAGTGGGTTGATTGAGTCACCCTCAATCTTAATTCTTTTTTAAAAAATATTTTATTTATTTATTTATTTGACAGACAGAGCTCACGAGTAGGTAGAGAGAGAGGGGGAAGCAGGCTCCCCCCTGAGCAAAGAGCCTGATGCGAGGCTTGATCCCAGGACCCTGGGATCATGACCCGTCCCAGGACCCTGGGATCATGCCCCGAGCTGAAGGCAGAGGCCTTACCCACTGAGCCACCCAGGCG
>RCUC01152622.1:0-88748 GCA_003697995.1 Taxidea taxus jeffersonii
AAAAAAATATTGAAGTTTAGTTTATTTGTTGGGTTTCTTATTCAATAATGAAAGCATTTGTGGCCATAATTTATTTCCAAAGCACAAGGTCTTTTTAAATTTTAAAATTTCTGAAATATTAATTAATTAAATTTAAATTAATAAATTTTAATTAAATTTAATTTAAATTTAATAAATTAAAATTAATTTAAATAAATTTAAATTTAAATACATTTAATAAATATTAATTAATTATACCTTTATTGAGGTATAATTGACAAAGACTGTAAAGATAAAGAGGTATAATTGTAAAGAAAAAAGATATAATTGACAAAGATTGTAAAGATAAAATATACATTGTGATCTAACATATGTATATATTGTGAAACCCCCCCCATCTAGTTAATTAATATACCCATCACCTCACATATTTATCTCCCTCACCCCACCCCAGTGAAAACAATGAACACTGGAATAAAGCTCCTATCTTCACTTCCTCTGGATATATACCCAGAATTAGGATTGCTGGATCATATGTCAGTTCTGTTCTTAATTTTTTGAAGAATCTCCATACTGTTTTCCATAGTGGCTACACGAATTTATATTTCCACCAACAGTGTACATGGGTTCCCTTTCTTCCACAGCCTCACCGACACTTATATCTTATCTTTTTTGTAGTACTGTAGCCATAGTTGTGCAGTGATATCTCATTGTGGTTTTGGTTTGCATTTCCCTAATGATTAATGAAATTGAGCACCTTTTCATGTACCTGTTGCCCATCTGTATATATTCTTTGGAAAAATGTCATTCAGTTCTTCTGCCCATTTGGATCAATTCTTTGCTATTAAGTTGCACAAGTTCTTTATATTTTTTGCACATTAACCCCTTACCAAATATGTGATTTGCAAATATTTTCTTCCTTCTGTAGGTTGCCTTTTTATTTTGTTGATGGTTTCCTTTGCTATGAAGAAATATTTTAGTTTGATGTAGTCTCACTTGTTTACTTTTTAGTTTGTTGCTTTTATTTTTGGTGTCAAATCATCACCAAGACTAATGTCAAAGATCTTACCCCCTATGTTTTCTTCTAGTTTTATGGTTTAAGATCTTATATTCAATCCCCTTTAAGTGGATTTTTGTGTACAGTATAAGAAGGTAGTCTAGCTTTCCCAACATAATTTTTTAAGTCTTATTTATTTTTAAGTGTTATTTGAGAGCAAGCAAGCATACAAGCAGGGAGAGCGGCAGGCAGAGGGAGAAGCAGGCTCCCCACTGATCAGGGAGCCTGATGTGGGAATCGATCCCAGGACCCTGGGATCATGACCTTAGCTGAAGGCAGATGCTTAACTGACTGAGCCACACATAGTCCAAGTTTATTTTTTAGTAATCTTTACACTGAACGTGGGGCTCAAACTCATGAACTTGAGTCAACTGTATCAGCCAGTCACACACTCTGCTGACTGAGCCAGCCAGGTGCCCCCAACACCATTTATTGAAGATACTCTCTTTCCCTATTCTCTCTTTGTCATAAATTAATTTGCCATAAATGCATGGGTTTATTTCTGAGCTCCCTATTCCAGTCCATTGGTCTATGTATCTATTTATATGGCGATGCCATTCTGTTTTGATTATTATAGTTTTATAATTTAGTTTGAAATTAGGAAGTGTGAAGTCTCCAGTTTTTACAGTTTTTCTCAAGATGGCTTTGACTATTTGGGATCCTTTGTGGTTCCATACAAATTTTAAGATTGTTTTTTCTATTTCTGTGAAAAATACCATTGAAATTTTGAGAGCGATTGCATTGAATCTGTAGATTTCTTTAGGTAGTATGGACATTTAAACAATATTAATTATTCTAATCCAAAAACATGAGATATCTATTTTTATCTTCTTCAGTTTTTCTCATTACGTCTTAAAGTTTTCAGTATACAGATCTTTCACCTGTTCAGTAAAATGTATTTCTAGGTATTGGTACAACTGTAATTGGACTGTTTTCTTAATTTCTCTGACAACTTGTTATTTAACGTACTGAAATACAACTAACTTTTGCATATTAATTTGTATTCATTAACTGAATTTATTAGTTCTAACAGTTTTTTGATCGAGTCTAGGGTTTTCTATATATAATATCATGTCATCTGCAAATATAGTTTTACCTCTTCCTTTCTGATCTGGATGCCTCATTTCTTGTCTAACTGCTCTGACTAGTATTTCTGATAATATATTGAATAGAAGTGGTGAGAGAGGGTGTCCTTGTCTTGTTCCTGATATTAGCTGAAAGCTTTTCATTATTGGTATGATGTTAGCTGTGGGCTTCTCACATATGGCTTTTATTATATTGAGGCACATTGCCTTTATATCTAGTTTGTGGGGAATTTTCATCATGAATGGGTGTTAAATTTTGCCAAATGTTTCTTTACATCTATTGAGATTACCGTATCATTTTTATCCTTCATTTTGTTACTGTGGTTTATCACTGATTTGCAGATATTGAAATATCCTTGTGTCCCTGGAATAAATTCCAGTGGATCATAGTGTATGATACTTTTAAAGTATTGTTGAATTCAGTTTGCTAATATTTTGTTGAGAATTTTTACATATATGTTCATCAGAGATGTTGACTTGTAATTTTCTTGTAGTTTCCTTTCTGTTTTGATATCGGGTTTAATGCTGACCTTGAAAAATGAGTTTCAAAGTATTCCCTTCTATTTTTTAGAAGAATTTGAGGAGGATTAGTATTAATTTCAAAGTACAGTTTTTTACTTCGAATTATATACACTGACATACAGTGTTTGTATCATTATGATTGTCATATCAAAGGAATTTAAAAGAACTTTAACTTTCAAAGAGCTAGTTTTTAAAAATAGTTTTGTATTAATTTCTAGTTTTGTTGTTACACAATAGCCTGTTCACTTTTTTTTTTAACTTTAAGTCTGCCTTTTGGCCAAAATCCTATTGCTCTGCTTTGTATAATCTTTTGTCCACCCCAACTAAAGGCTGAGAGGTAATTAATGTTTCACACACTTCTTTCAGGTTTGTCACATTTAGTCCAGTTTCCGTTTTCTGTTTTAAACCAATCTGACCAAAAAAAAAAATCATGACCTCTTTTATTATACAAACTTCCTCAACATAAGAGGGCCAACCCAATTTCCTTTGATAAATTTTCCTTTTTATTTTTAACTTTTATACATTTTTTAATAAAGGGGGCATGATTAGGTATTGGATTTAACCCAGTAGAATTCTTATTGGACTTGCCCACTTATTGGTCTTATAAAATCTATGCTAGGTTCTCCGTTTCCTGTATTACATTATGCTTCCTCTCCTCTTCTTCCTCCTCTGGTAGCTAGGAAAGTAATCTGGTAACTCCTTTGCACGTGGATGGTGTAATTTAACCCTTGCAAATCTTAATGGTATTTCTGATGCCTTCATATAACTGACTTGTCACCAAGCTGCAAATTCTCAACTATGGTTACAGCAAAGAGCAAAACGCAGCAGGATGTATAGGTGGATCACAGTGGGACTTGTCAGCTAAAGTAAGGAGTTTGAACTTTATCTTAAAAGCTATGGGGAGCTACGAAGGAGCAGCATCATCAAATCCACACTTTGGAAAGTACATCCTAGCAATGTATGAGAGCAGATTTAAAGACACTGAAAAATTAGAGTCAAAGAGGAGTTCAGAGTTTTATAATCCAGAAAGAACATACGTAAGGCCCAACAGAGAGTGGCAGCAAGAAGGCAGCATGGTAACGGGAAGGAAATGGGGGTGCCGCAGGAGGTCAGTGAGGATACAATGGCAATGGATGGATTCCTCCCCACTCTTTGCACCAAATGCATTCCAGATGGAGTGAAGATTTAAATATAAAAATAAGGCCATAAAAATAAACCAAAAACATGAGTTTATGGCTACATAAAAGTTTTAAAACTTCTTTGTGGAAAAATGATATTTTAAAACAAAACCAGGGGACGCCTGGGTGGCTCAGTTGGTTAAGCAGCTGCCTTCGGCTCAGGTCATGATCCCAGCGTCCTGGGATCGAGTCCCACATCGGGCTCCTTGCTCGGCAGGGAGCCTGCTTCTCCCTCTGCCTCTGCCTGCCACTCTGTCTGCCTGTGCTCTCTCTCTCTCTCAAATAAAAAAATAAAATCTTAAAAAAAAAAAAAAAAAACACCCTTAAAATAAATAAATAAATAAATAAATAAAAACCAGAAGACAAATGACCAGCCTGGAAAAATTATTTGCAGCACCTGACCTAACTGGTTTAACATCCAAAGAGCTCAGACAAATCAGTAATAAAAAGACAAGCAGTACAATGGGAAAATTAGCAAAGGTTAACTAAAAGCAGGAAATTTCCATAAAGATTCAAATCCTATTAAAGAAAAGCAAGTTTTAAAAGTGTGCATCAGGAGGGGCGCCTGGGTGGCTCAGTGGGTTAAAGCCTCTGCCTTAGGCTCAGGTCAGGATTCCAGGGTCCTGGGATGGAGCCCCGCGTCGGGTTCTCCGCTCAGTGGGGAGTCTGCTTCCTCCCTCTCTCTCGCTCTCTCTGCTTTCCTCTCTGCCTATTTGTGATCTGTCTGTCAAAAAAATAAAATAAAATCTTTAAAAAAATAAAATAAAATAAATAAAAGTGTGCATTAAAACACTAGGTATCCCTTTCCATTTATCAGTTTATCGAAGACTGAAAAGTGTGATGAAACCCAGTCTTGGCAAAAGTGGAGAAACACACACCCTTTGACCTTATAAACAGATATGCTTTTCTTTGTAGGGCAATTTGACAACATCAAAAATTTAGCTACGCTGAACCCAGCAATTTAATTTCAGTAATTTACAATATACAAAACATGTTCATGAAAGTATTTTCCCCTTTTTTGACAATAGTCTCAAACTATAAAGTATATTTCTATCAAAGACTGGTTAAATGAATTATATTGAACATTTAAAGAGATACTATGTGGTCATTAAAATGGACTCAGACATTTTGGACTAAAAGATCTCCAAGGGATTTCAAAGTTTTTTAATTAAAAAAACAAACAAGGGGCACCTGGCATGTGACTCTTGATCTTGGGATGTGAGTTTGAGCCCCATGTTGGAATTATTATTTTTTTTAAGATTGCATTTATTGGGGCACCTGAGGGGCTCAATGGGTTAAAGCCTCTGCCATTGGCTCAGGTCATGATCTCAGGGTCCTGGGATCGAGCCCCGCATGGCATTGGGCTTTCTGCTCAGCAGGGAGCCTGCTTCCCCCCTCTCTCTGCCTGCCTCTCTGCCTACTTGTGATCTCTCTCTCTGTCAAATAAAGAAAAAAAAAGTTCCTCTAAAAAAAAAAAGATTTTATTTATTTATTTGACAGACAGAGACAAGTAGGCAGAGAGGCAGACAGGAGAGAGAAGGGGAAGCAGGCTCCCCGCAGAACAGAGAGCCCAATGTGGGGCTCGATCCCAGGACCCTGGGATCATGACCTGAGCCGAAGGCAGAGGCTTAACCCACTTAGCAACCCAGGCGCCCCTGGAATTATTTTTAAAAAATTAAAAATTAAAAAACTGAAAACGTAAGGTTGTAGTACAGAATGTGGGTATGAGCTCCCTTTTTTGCTGCTTAGTTTTGCTAATTTTAAAGAGCTCTGCATTTGTGTTTGCAAAGAAATTTTCCAGAAGGACAATCTCCAGTCAAGAGACAAGAAATCTCTAGTTTTAACTATGGGGAATGGAAATAGAAAGGAAGGCTTTCCCTTTACTCACTCATTCGTATTTAAGCTTAATTGGTAAGTATGTTACATTTATAATAAAAGAGGAAAAAAGAATGTTCTCCTTGTAATCTAATACCCACCCTATCTCTCCAACTATCTTACATTCATCCCTGCCTTAATCTCTTATTTCTATCAATTAATCAGCTCCCCATTCACTGGAATATGCCTTGTGCCTACCCTCTTATTTGCTTTTGCTTATTATGTATTAACTATACCTAAAGGAATTTCTTTTCCATTTAGAATTCTGCTCAGTCTTCTACCTCTCGGTCTCTTCAACCCTGCCACACCACAGTTGCCTTGGCTCCTCTGAACTTGAAGCTCCAAACCAGGCATTTCAGTGGTACCCCCTGCCTCATACTCTCCACCCTCCTTAAAGACAGTGGCTGTGTCCTGTGTAGCAATCATCGTAGCTAACACAATACCCTTTCACAGTAGATGCTCAATTAGTAGATGAACCATGGCTACCCTGAGGCACTTCAATTCTATATTCAAGATTTAATTATGTTCACTCAGTTATTCTAAGGCAAGAAAAGGAAGATATATTCAATGGATTTTCAGTAACAAAAGGACTTTTTTCTTAAAAATAAGATTTTATTTTATTTTTTAAAAATTTATTTAAGTAATCTCTACACCTAACACAGGGATCAAACTCATGATACTGAGTTCAAGAGTCACATGCTCCTCCAACTGAGCCAGCCAGAGACCCCAACAAAAGGAATTTCTATTCAAACTGCATTTACTCTGGACTTCTACTAGAGTTAAACCAGATCAACTCACTTCTGGCATTTTCTTGTTACTTAAGGCTTTACTGTTTGATATTTGACTTCCCTGGCACTGAAAGGTCATTCGTTTAAAGGCAAGCATATAACAGACTTCACATACAAGATTAAAATGAGCAGTGAAGTTTTGCTAAGACATGCAGCTTTCTTTATTATTCTTCATTTCCTAAATATTTCTACTTATAAGAAATAAGCAGTTGGATAAAACCTTAGCCTCCTTTCCTGTTTAATAGACCCTTCAATCAATTTTTTTTACAAATATCTAAAAGTAACATACACTCTGTTCTTCGGTTTAGTGTTCCTTTTTTTATTTTTTTTTAAAGATTTTATTTATTTATTTGTCAGAGAGAGAGAACGAGCACAGGCAGACAGAGTGGCAGGCAGAGGCAGAGGGAGAAGCAGGCTCCCCGCCAAGCAAGGAGCCCGATGCGGGACTCGATTCCAGGATGCTGGGATCATGACCTGAGCCGAAGGCAGCTGCTTAACCAACTGGGCCACCCAGGCGTCCCAGTGTGTTCCTTTTTTTAAAGTTTTAAGCCCATTAGCATAAGGGCAAATCCCTATGCTAATAATCAACTCCTTTGTATTGTTGCATCAAAGCTTAATTATTAGAGATCTTTCCATTTCACTAGAAAAGGAAGTAACCAAGATTATTCCTTTCTACCCCTAAATTACCATTTATTCCAAGGTCTCACTGGATTACTCAAGAATCCATTTCCATAAAGTATTACCCATGGTCTACACAGCGTGGTCTTCTAGAGAAGGCTACTTACATTAAGACCAAGGCCTAATATGGTCTATCAAGCTTCCTTATAATCTGGAAACTATCCACAACATACCTCTCACATATGTACAGTGTGTTAAAAGCATCAGCAGTGCCAGAATTTCTATACAGGAAAGGCAGAGGGTTAGTAATCTTGCAGGAAGGGAGCATGCCATGGGGCTGGAGCTGGGCCTCGAGCTAGGTTTACACAGCAACCACACTGACTTCACTTAGACTGTGTCTTATAAAACAGTAAGAATAACCAATTTTAGGAAAGACACTTCCATTCACTGTTGACATGACTTTATTAATTATTTAGGAGTAAGTTGCTAGGGAGGGGGTTGCTAATAGAAATTATAGTGGGATTATTTCCCCCCATCACCACCAATACCCTTGTTCAGCCACCCCTTGGCACTGCCACTGGGTACAGATCACTGAAAAGTGGCAAGATGTTTCTGGATTTGTGTAAAGAGCCTTTCTTCAGTGCAGCAATTACAGCCATGATATAAAAACATCTTTTCATGGCACCTAGTAGCCCTGTCTGATGGAGAAAGTGCTGAGCAGGCATGAGGTCAGAAACTAGGGAACTTAAATGGCTTTCTTCTACCTACTCTCTCTTTAATTCATAGAGGAAATGAGTGAGAAAATGAAAATGAAAACAAAGTAAACAGAAAAGCTGTGGAGAGGAGCTGTCAGATTGGCAGGGTGGTTTTTACAGATTCCAACACAGAACTGAAAAAGATCTGGACCACCATTTTAGGACTGCAGTGAATCCTAATGCCTAAGTGAAGAAGCAGGAACCCATCTGAGCCATAGTATAGTTAGTCGGTCACAAAGACTCATTTATTCCAATTTTGATACAGTCACTACACTCTCAAATTATCCACACCTAACTTGGTTTATTTTAAGGGGCAAGGGGCACTTGACTGTATTTTCATCACCTATTCCCTCATTTTGTTCTTTTTTCTTTAACATTTTATTTTTCTTTAAGATTTTATTTATTTATGTGAGAGAGAAAGTGAGTGAGTGAGAGAGAGTGCACATGAGAGAGCACAAGCAGAGGGAGCGAGAGGGAGAAGTAGGCTCCTCGATGAGCAGGGAGCCTGAGGTGGGGCTCAATCTTAGGACCCTGGGATCAGGACCTGAGCTGAAGGCAGACGCTTAACCAAATGAGCCACCCAGGCACCTCTCCCTCATTTTGTTCTTAATTCTCTCCACACACACACACACCTCCCAACATTTGCCCATACCTAGGACTCACTAACTCCATACAAAAAAAAATTACAAAAAAGAATATTTAGGGGCAATAAAGAATTGGTGACTGAACCTAGTAGAGATATATGAACACTGATCCTCAAGTTGATCTCCACTTAAACACAGATAACCGTACTTATCCATTACTTCTCCTTCCTAAGGCTGAAATAAAAATAGGAGCAAAGGAATTTTTTAAAAGGCATGAACCCACAGGATAAAGAATGGAAAAGGAGACTGTGGTAGAAAAGAAAGAAATAGGAGAGTAAGTATTGTTTTGGAATATTGCTGAGAAAGCCAAGAAAGGCACAGCATAGTCGTGTGTCTGCAGAGGTAAAGAAACCAGAAGTGAATGAATGGCCCTGCAGGACCCCCCAAGAGATGCCTGGAGACACCCAGATGCAGTGGAAGACTTGAGACCCCAGTAGCAGTCTGATTAAAAGTCTGAAAACAGTGTAGCGCAATTAGATCCCTGCACTGATTTCCTTTTCCCACCCCCTAACTAAACCACCCTTAAATATGGGGGCTGGACTGAATGTACCCTTGGATCCTTTCTAGTCAAGAAAGGTCCTGCAGAGAAAGGTATGAGCTAAGACCTTTTTAAGGATGTGTTGGTGGAAGAGGGGTGGGAGGTGTTGGTGGAAGAGGGATGGGGGGTACAGGAGGAAGGCAGGGAGGGCTGAAAAGAAAAGGGATTTGTGTTTCAGGTCCTCCAAATATGTTTGTCTCTGCAATCATAAATTTTAAGTAGCAATGTGACTTCCAGGTTAGAGCCACACCAGTCAAGAAAGCCTTATGAGATTCTTGCCATATCGGGACAAGTCCTACAAATCTGTTTTCCTGTTCACCACACAGTCATACTTACCTCGCAAGTTTGCTGAGGCCAAGGACTTGCTTGTTGGGAAGATAACCAATATGGACCTTCAAAGAAGAGACAGAAATCATGAGAAATCATGAGTGAAAATCCAATGCTTCTTTGTAACAAAATAAGGAAATAAGGAAACATAATACAGTGTATGCATTATGTAATTCAACACAATGAAAATGTATCTTTAAGATATCTATATTAAGACTTACAAAATGAAGAACTTACAAAAGCATTTAGAAAATTACATATATGCAGCAAAAGGAAAATATACATGAATGTTAATGAAATGGCAAATTTAAAATACAGTCATGGTATTTCCTGGTGAAGTTAAACTCTTCATATAATTCTTCAAGTCCTTCTTCCATTGAAGGGACACACTCTAGTATCCTGTAACAACATTAAAATATAGCCAGGAAAGCATCCTTTATTTTTTTTTTTAAGATTTTATTTATTTTGAGAGAGAGAGAGAATGGGCGGGGGAAGGGGCAGAAGAAGAGGGAGAGAGAGAATTTCCTGTAGACTCTGAGGTGAGCGTGGAGCCAGACACAGAGCTTGCTTCCACAACCCTGAGATCATGACCTGAGCCAAAATCAAGAGTTGGTCTCTTACTGACAGAGCCACTCAGGAACCCCAGGAAAGCTTCCTTTAAATGACTGAAACCATAACTATAAATATTGCCATTCCACCTTAAAAATCCCACCCTGTTGCACAGAAAGAGGGCCTCCATGCTGTCATGCTTGGCGGCCTCATTCCCAAACTGCTGGAGAACACTATCTTCCTGATGGGAGATAAAGGACACAGATACAAATGTGACTTGTCAAGACCTGGACCTTAAGACCTAAGCTCTTACAGGACATATATAACGCCAAGCCAATTCTGTAATCTTAAATGTCACTAACTAATATCTCCTATGCCCATGTTCCCTCTCTTTGAGCCATGCATCAATTATAAACATTAGTTCTAAAAAGCCTAGTAAACAGTCATTTGTAGGCTATCAATTAGCCTAATATAAAATCACAGATTCATTTGCACCCTGGTTTGCCAGCATTTGTTGTATTGGTTCAGCTAATATTTATTATATATGTGAATAATCGATCTAGTAGTTATTAGTAACTTCTTATCTATTAGCACTTTGCTTTGAGAGGTTGAGAATACCAATTCATCACCTTCCTAGTCAGCAGAAGGGGAAAATAAAGTAGCATCTGAACACCGGGTATTTCAAAGAAAAAAAGAGTTAAAACTTTCCCACAGAACTTAGAGCTTCTGTACCAACTTGAAATTTTTATACTTATATGCAAAGCCATACTTTATTGCTTATACTATTTTTTATCTTTCTGAAGATCCTAAGTCACTTAAATATCAATTATAGAAAATCCTCACTAAATAATATACATTTTTTAAAGTTAACAAGAACACAAACACAGAGATAATCATAGCAGAAGGTAACAGGATATAGTGGTGAGAGATTGAGCATAGACCAAGTCCTAGGTCTAGCCCCAACCAAATCTCTAACTCCCTCTGTCCTCTCAGACAAGTCATAGGCTTTCTGGGCCTAAATTCCTCACTTACAATAAAAGATAATAAGATAAGCTCAAAGGTGCCCTCCTTGAAAAAAACCTAAGCCCTGATGTCACATGGCCGGCATGTTTAATTGTGGGATTGCCAATCAGTGCATACCTCTTGATGAGATGAAATACAGAGCCTTCAGCAACCCCATGAACTACTCTTAACAAAAATGTTTAGCCTTAATCTTAGGAAGTTTTGGATCTCGTCTAGTTTATAGGAAATCCAGAGATTGAATGGAACAAATCCAGAAGGTGGTAAACTCTATAAGACAACCAGCCCCGTCCCTTCAGTAAGAGAATGTGGATGTGGGAGGGGGGAGCTATTTTAGAATAAGAGACTTAAGAAGCATAACAACCCAAAGCAATACAAATGTATGACTCTTATTGGGATTCTGGTTTATTTATTTTTTAAACATTTTATTTTTAAGTAATTTCTACCTCAACATGGGGCTCAAACTTACAACCCTGAGATCAAGAGTCACAGGCTCTAGCGAGCTGAGCCAGCCAGGTGCCCTTGGATTCTTGTTTAAACAAACCAACAGTAAGACAGTTGAGACAACTGTAGAAAGGTAAATACAAGGGTTAGTTACTAGATATTATTTAGGAATTACTTTTAATTTTATTTATGGTAGTGCTACTGTGGATAAGAAAATATTTTAGAAATGTGTATTAATAATTAGTGATGAGGAGTCATGCTGTCTACAACAAACTTTATATTCTCTAATATGCTGAAAAATTTACTGCTAACTTTCCAGGCTCATAGTCAAATCAGAGTCACATTTCCTTAAAAATCCTTATCTTTTACAGACACATACTAGAAGAAGATATGGAAAAAAATAATATCATATCTAGGATTTTCTCCAAAATAGTCCAGTGGGAACTTATATATAATAAGATTGGTCCTTTATCGATAACTATTGAAGTTGGTTTTAGGAAACATGGAACTTTATCATACTACTCTTTCCATTCTTACATATGTTTGAACTTTTCTATAATAAGAAGTTTAAAAAAGAGAGATACCACTACATCCATATGAAAATATTAAACTTAAAAAGCCTGAAAGTGCCAAGTGTTGGCAAGGATGTCAAGTGACTGAGACTCACCTTAGAATACATGAAGTCTAAAGTGGTACAACTACTTTGGAAAACTCAAGATCAGTATTTATTAAATTGGATATGCATATACTCCATGACCCTGTCGGGAGTATAGGTATATCCCTAACAGAAATGCATGCACATATGCACTCAAAGAATGCTGGTATTAGCATTGTTTGTAATAGGAGAGAGAGAAACAGAGAGAGAGAGAGAGAGAGAAGACAATGTAAATATCTACCAAGAACAGGATAAATTGTGATATGTTTGTACAATGAAATAATATGTAGCAATGAAAATAAGCTACAATGACAGGTAATAATATCAATGACTTTTACAATGTGGAATAACAACAACCAAAAAAAGCCAGACACAAAAGACTTCATGCTGTAGATTCTCCCCATTTATGAGTTGAAAAACAAGCAAAAACACTATAGTGTTTGAAATTGATATATGGGTTACCCATGGGGACAAGGGATGGGTTAGGGATTAAAAAGGGCACAAGATGACCTTGCAGGATAGTAATAATATTCTAGTTCTCCATCTGTGAGGTAGTAAGGAATACCTTTATAATCTGTACATTTTTCTATGTTTCACTTTGTTAAAGTGAGAAAATAAAATACTTTAACAAAAAAAGTGACACAAATGTTAACATATTAAATTTAGGTGATGGGTATATAGGTACTCATAACACTGTTTCCTGTAAGTCTTCTGTTTAAAAACTATTAATAAAAAGTCAAAATAAAATTATAATGGGGGGTAAGGACAGCACTACTCTTGGTCTTAAATCCACATGTTTTCAAAGAGATGTTTAAGTAAAACAAGCTAGATAACATTATCTAGTTTGCATTAGATTCATTTTTCCTAATATAGACAAGGTTGAAAACAAATTAAATCCACTAATAGTATGACCTCTGCCACAAGAAATTCTGCAATCATTGCTGCTCATGCCATATTACACAAAAGTAAATCTTGGATCAAACACGATTTAGTCAAAATAAAGAGCAAAGGTTTTCAGAGCCTGTAGCAACTACCTAGAAAAAAAAAAATGGAACTTTAATCTCATTATTTTAACCTATTAACATGGTATTTACTATGAAATGTTTGCCCTGAGGACTGCTACTTTGTTTTTGTTTTGTTAGGGTTTTTTTTCCTCCAAGATTTTTTTTATTTATTTGTCCGAGCACAAGCAGGAGTGGCAGGCAGAGGGAGAGGAAGAAACAGGCTCCTCAATATGGGGCTTGATCCCAGGATGCCGGGGTCATGACCTGAGCCAAAGGCAGGTGCTTAACCAAATGAGCCACACAGGTGCCCCTTGTTTGGTTAGCTTCAAGCTATTAGATTAGTCAAGTTGATAAAGAGTAAATGTTTTTGTGTGACTCTACATATCTGGGATATTAGGAATTAGCAGGCAATGATTTTAAATATAATAATCCTAATTTTAAAACTTTAATGTGCTTTCTAAAATTACTAGGAAACAGAGAAAACCTTACCTTTCCAACAAATGGAACTAGATGATGCTCACACATGGAAAACATATCTATGTCCTTCACAATCACCATCTCATCGTGATCTTCATCAAATATAGCATCATTTAGGACATCTGAAATCAAGAGTTTTGCTTTAGTAACATTTCTGATTTTATAGAAAGATATGGAGTAGAAAAAGTAACAATCTTCATGGATAAATATAGACAGTCAACAAAGACAAAACATTAATCCTAACTAAAATGTTAAGGGAATACAAATTAAAACTAGTTGTTTTTCTCTCACCAAATTAGCAAAGTCTTTTTTTTTAATGATGAAAAAATCCTTAGGATATAGCATTACATAACAAATGCAGGATTACAAACAAATGTGTTTGCTGCTTGACAGAAGGAGAAGGAGAAATTATGCAAAACAAAAGAGTGGCTATTTCTGGTGATGGAAATGAGTTGCTTTCACTTTCTTCCTTACATTTTCTTGTACCTAACACTTTCTCTATAATAGATGTGTAGAAAACCATATCTGACTTCTGAGGCAAGAGGTCCTTAGCCATCTGACTCTGAGGCCAGATCTAGACACCCATAAACTTGATATGTTGTCTATCCCCTAAATAATCATCTACTCTTACAGAATTTTCTACTTACTGTATGCAAGCATCAGACTTAAACAGTTGCCTTCTTCCCTAAGGAAATAAATGCTACAATTTTTACGTATATGCCTGTCCAGATTGGCTTTTGACCTCTGGACTCTGGCACATATGGCCAGGCATATGACAGATATTTAGAAACAAAAAAGCTTTATTTTTAAAAAGCGCACTGGTATCTGGACATCTTGGCAGCCTACACACATTCAAGACTCCAAGCTGTGTGATTTCAAGGATTTGGGGATACCCATCTACATAGTACAACGAGACAGAGCAGGGAGGCGACGCACAGTAGTGTGCAGTGACCCACAGTTATTTCCCCTCAGAAAGGCAGGCTGCGGAGTGAGTCACAGGGAAGAAGTGCAAACGTCCACCCACACAGCCTGACCTTCAGCAGCTCCGCTGCTACTAGAATAGAGGCTCACAGATATTGAGTCATCGTTTAACTACAGTTATCATCCCCTGAGTCAGGCTATTCCGAGATACATTTGATGGTGTAGTGGAAAAGTCATTAGTGCAGTCAACGAAAGTGAACATGCAGGGTTTAGATAGCCACAGAGAAACACCACACTCCTGGTAGGAGAGGCTGATAAAATCCAGGGAAGAAAAGTTCATTCTTGAAGTAAATACTTCTCCACAATCAGCTTTCTATACTGAATACTCTGCCCTAAACTTCAGTCATAATTCTGAAAGAAGTCCCTGAGTGCTCCCTGAAGTATCCTGGATTTCTCTAAGATTTTAAAGCAAGATTACTGTCATGCATAGCTTATTAAGATCTTTAGTCACCTAAGAAAAGGTCCTGAAAGGAAAACAAAGGTCTTTTCTTAAAGAACAAAAGAGAATTATCAAAAAGCAGCATTCATTTGTTTTCTCTGGCAGAGAATGAGGGCACCCCCATTTCTAAACTCTGACAACAACCATATGGCCCTTGTTAAAATCTGGTCCTCAAGTTGGCTAAGTTAACATCTGGGTCCATCACTAACCAGCTGTTGGACCCTCAGCAAAGTACTCCATGCCTCAATCTTTCAAGCTGTAAAATGGACATGAAATAGTGCCTACATTTTTCAGGGGTATCCCGAGGATTAACTGAGATAACCCATATGTTTAGAAGTGTGCAGATGGAGTGAGAGGTAGCTGTTGTTATTACTATTATTATAAGTAAGGTTGAGAGAGTCACTAAACTATGTGTCCCATAAAAACAAACACACACCAGAATTTATTTTTTTTTAAGATTTTATTTATTTGTTAGAGAGAGAGAGAGCAAGCACAGGCAGACAGAGTGGTAGGCAGAGGCAGAGGGAGAAGCAGGCTCCCTGCCGAGCAAGGAGTCCGAGAAGCAGGCTCCCTGCCGAGCAAGGAGTCCGATGTGGGACTCCATCCCAGGACGCTGGGGTCATGACCTGAGCCGAAGGCAGCCACTTAACCAACTGAGCCACCCAGGCGTCCCCACACACCAGAATTTAAAAAGCAATAATTTTCTTCAAAGAGACAGACCACAGAAAAGGAAAAATATTAACTGCAGTGAGGAAACCTGGCAAACACTACTTTATCCAAGTGGTCTACGTTAACTTTTCTCAGTAATAAGACATATCGATACCATGTAGCTCCTGGTATAATTCAACGAGAAAGGCACATCACCTCTATGGTGTCCTTCCCCAAAGTGTGTAACTGTAGTCTAGCCACTGGACAAATTGAGGGACATTCTGCAAAATACTTCAACAGGCACTTTTTTTTAAAGATTTTATTTATTTATTTGACAGAGAGAGAGATCACAAGCAGGCAGAGAGGCAGGCAGAGAGAGAGAGGGAAGCAGGCTCCCTGCTGAGCAGAGAGAACAATGTGGGGCTCGATCGCAGGACCCTGGGATCATGACCTGAGCTGAAGACAGAGGCTCTAACCCACTGAACCACCCAGGTGCCCCAACAGGAAAAAAAGACATGGAAAGATTGGAGAAGTGTCATGGATTAGAGGAGACTAAAGAAACATGAAAACTAAATGCAATGGAAAAACTAAAATCCACATAAAGCTTGTAGCTTAGTTAATAGTATTGTACCAATATTAATTTCTTAAGGGATGATAACTGTACCATGAGCCATATGGGATGTTAACATGAGAGGAAGCTGGGGCAAGGGCATATAGATGCTTTCTGTATTATCTTTGTAAGTATTCTATATATCTAATATTATTTCAAAATAATATTTCAAAATAAAAATGTAAAAAAAAAAGAAAAGCAACAGGACAATGTCCATCAAGTGGAATATAAAAACAATAGAGCAATACCCAGCAATAAAGTGGAACAACTACTAATATCTGTACTAATACGGCTGAATCTCCAAAGAATTATACAACATGGAAGAAGTCATATACATACAAAAAAACTGTGTATGAAATTCTACGAAAGAGAAGTATAAGGAGAGAGAGCAGACAGATGGCTTACCAGGGACCAGAGGGGTTGGAGATGGGAATGACTGCAAAAGGATGGAATGAAACTTTTTTGGGCTCTGGAAAGAGTCTATACCTTCAGGTGGCTGTGCAACCGCACACATTTGTCAAAATTCACATTGTACATACCAACTTGGTGAATTTTATTGAATTTAAGGTAGCCCGTAATGGAGTGAGCTTTTTAAGATAACCTTAAAAGACTGTAGAATAACCTGCAACCTTTTGTGTAAAGAAAGTGGAAAGGGGGAAATGTGAACATATATATACATTTACATGCTTATCATAAAAAGAAACACTGAAAGAATAAATCAAAAAGCTAATAAAAATGATGAACCCAAAGGACAAAGAAAACAGGAGAGATATGGATAGAAGTGAGATGTCTTTAAACATAATTTGTTACTCAGTTGACTTTGAAATTATGTAAATGTTTTTACATACTGAAAATTAAACCAAAAGGAGGGAAAAAAAAAAACTAGTGACCTTCATATGTCTTAATGCTTTGTGGTAATGGAGCAATATAATGTTGCCTATATCCCATTTCATAAAAGTGAACCCAGACTATAAACTTGACCTAGCCAAATCATTTTTCTTCAATAATGAAGTTTCCCTGCTATATTTATTTATGTTTTGCTCCAACGTATCTGAAAGCTACCATCTGTGGCTAATAAGAACAAAACACTATCACAGATTGTTTTAATTTCCTGCCTGTTATCAGCAGCAAGAGGTAACCCTGGAAACAAGGATTTATGGCATTCTGTTTCCTACTGTTGGTCATAACTAACAAAGGAAACTGAAGGGGCCTCCAAAAGTTAAAGGTTTATCTATTACAATGCCCCACAAAGAAAAATGTAAAAGTATACCTTTCTCGTGTCATTAATGATTAAGCAATGACAACAAAGAGCCCTGCTGGACAGCCATCCCTTATGTCTTAAGTCCCTTCCTTAAAGTACAGTAAGTCAGGTCCATAACAGGAGCCCAAATTCCTATTTAAGCACCCTCTGAAGCAGGGTGCTGTTCAGACTCCCCCAAGAGTCTTGTTAAAGCACAAATCACTGGACCCCAGTTACAAAGTTTCTGATTTTGCAGGTCTGGGTGAGACTGAGAATTGGCATTTCTAACAAGTTCCCAGAAGATGCTAACGCTCCTGCTCTGGGAACCATATTCTGAGAACCCCTGTATTAAAGTTCTAGTCCATGTTTTGCATTGCTACCAAAATCTTCACAACTTCAACATGCTCCTACTCAAACACAGTCATATAAAAAACATGGGCCTACTTCTGCAAGGGTAAAAGGAGGCAGAATCTCTTTCCCAGGAGAGATTGCCCACAAAAAAAAAAAAAAAAAGCAGGTTCATGGAATTTCTTTTGAATGAATGGTAATAGGAATTAACATCATTTGGGATGTTTGGTGATCAGCACTAAAAATTAGAGATCTCTGAAGAAGCCAGATTTTCACATCCCATGCACTTTCCTGGAGAACGGTGTTAGCAGACAATGGAAGAAAACCTGGAACACTGAATGTGCATCCATCCTAAGGGATGGTGAAAAGAATGGGTCTGCCTACCAATTTTAGGACTAAGACAGAGAGTGAGAGCTAAAAAGCCATGAAAAACCTCTTTGCTCCTGGCTGGAATTAAATCAACTCACAGGGTTAACAAAGACAAGCCTACCCTGACTTGGCAAAGAAGGGTCTGAATCACTGGCCCAAACCCTCCAACATCAGAGCTGCCTCTACCAGCATACACCCCTTACTTCATCACATCTCCTGGTACCACTGTCATGCGTGTAATTTCTTCCAACCTTGGAGGCAGGCATTGTAGCTTAAGGCTTTAAAGTTTCCACACAGTGCCCTATATGCCATGCACAGATTTAAACACAGAACTTCCATTTTATCTAATTAATATGTCAGTCTTTACCCTGCCAGTTTACTTCCTTAGGATAGATTTCAAAGAAAGGACTCCAAAGAAACTCACGTGGCCAAGGGCATAGAAGAATTATCATTGCAACATTATTGGTAAGAGCAAAATTAGGAATTTAAATGTGCATCAGAAGAACAATTACACAATTTGGGCAGAGTCATATAATAAAATATGACCCAACAGTGGGTCATAATAATTCAAAGGAATTATTTCCTGAAACAATGTTCAGTGAAAAAAGCAAGTATTAAAAGCAATAGCGATATATACAGTATGGTCCCTTTAAATGAACTAGAAGCAAAATTACATGTTCGTTATGGACATACATATGAAACAGAAGTATAATAATAGACATGAGAGTAGAGGTAAAATTCAGGAGAGTGGTTAACTCTATAGAAGAAGGGTAACAGGATTAGAAAGAGATATCTATGAAACTCCATTTGTATTTTCAGAAGCAATTACAGCAAAATATTAAGAGTTGTTAAAACTAGATGAATGTTGGTTAAACAAATTCTTTGTACTTTTCCTTGCATATTTGAGACTGTTCATTAATTTAAAAAAATTTTATTGATTCTTTCATGCACATGCTGGTGTTTTGGTGTTTTTCCTGAAAAAAAGCAAGATACTGAGGTTACCTTTGCATAGAAGGTAATTGGCTAGAGGTCAATTACACAGGAAAGACAGAGCCTGCTTCATGCAATGTTGCAAACTCTTTCAGAAACCTCCCTAGATCACAATGAAAACAAAGGCTCAGTCTGCCCTCATTGTGGTGATAAAATATTTTGCATTCTACCCCCTATTTGAAAAATTTGTCCTACAAGTAAGGGTAAGTCACTATCTCTGCTTTCATGTCCATCATGATGGTACACCATTTATTAGCACTTCCAACACTCACAGCTTCTTGCACTTAACAAGACAAAGCTAACATTTGTAAAACTTGGCCAAAATAAGCATGAATTCAAACATTCCACAGACTGATATAATGGTGGAAACTAAGATGACTTTAGACAACCATTCACACCATCTGCTGGAGTAGACAGAGCTGTGGCACAGCTTTGATATGCTCCATGAACTTATTTCACAGACTGCAAGTTTGTCAGCAGGACAGATCTAATGCATTGCAGAAAAAAGTAAAAATTGGTTATTTTGGAGATTTTCATTCCTGTCATCCCTGGTAGAGATAAATTCCCATGTTGCTTGTAAGCAATTAAAATAGAGCAAAGGGGCGCCTGGCAGGATCAATCAGCACAGCATGTGACTCCTGATCTCAGGATTGTTGTGTTCAAGCCCTACACTGGGTGTAGAGATTACTTAAAAATAAAATCTTAAAAAAAATAAAATTATAAAATAAAACACAAGGAAGACAACACAGATGAATCTTGATGGAATTATGCTAAGTGAAATAAGTCAGAGAAAAACAAATATTGTATGATCTCGCTTACATGTGGAATCTAAAAAAAGCTGCACTCCTACAAACAGAGAGTAGAATGGTGATTACAACGGGCTGGGAGGGTGGGAGAAATGGGGAGATGTTGGCCAAAGAATACACACTTCTAGTTAAAGATCAATACATTGCTTTAAAAAAAAAAAAATGCACACCTTTGGGACGCTTGGGTGGCTCAGTTGGTTGGGTGACTGCCTTCGGCTCAGGTCATGATCCTGGAGTCCGGGGATGGACTCCTGCATGGGGCTCCCTGCTGGGCAGGGAGTCTGCTTCTCTCTCTGACCCTTCTACTTTTCATGTTCTCTCTCTCTCAAATAAATAAGCAAAATCTTTTTTAAAAAATGCACACCTTTTTGAATATAGTTAACAATACTGTATTACCTACTTGAAAGTTGCTAAGAAAGTAGATTTAACTGCTTTCTTTTTTTTTTATTTAACTGCTTTCATCACAAAAAAGAAACAGTAATTAGCTGATGAAGGTATAAGCTAACCTACAGTGGTAATTACATTGCAATATCAAGTGTATTTGATGTAAGTATATCAAATCAACTTGTACACCTTAAACTCACAAAATGTTGCATGTCAATTATATCTCAATAAAACTGTTCAAAAAAATGTAGCCAAGAATACTGAAATAAATGTACTGGCTGCCCTCAAAATATTACTAATATGCATGTTTTATTCAGCAAATAAAATACTAGAGAACTATTCCCATCCTCTTAGCTGGGCTGGTCATGAACACAGTGTCTGTTGTTGAGGGACATGTTTTCACATATGAAATTATCTTTATTAAACAAAAGTTTTCTCTCATTACAACAGTACGGTTTGTTGTGGTTTATTTATAAGATACTGAAATGAGAAAATGGAAGTGTATACAATTTCTCTACCCAGACACCATTATTTAACTGGTTCTTTGAAAACCACACACATGGTGGTTCAAAAAGTAGAACGGCAAATGAGAAGAAATGAATTTTAAAAGTCCAAAGACCCATGTTCTCATTTGAACTTTGTACAGACTGTGACCGGAGCTACAGGCTCCTCACAGTTAAGAGGATGGTTTTAGAGAAAGAATTTAACAGGACTCCCAGGTTTCTCGCTTGCACAACTCTAGGGATGTTAGAAATCAATGCCAAATTACAACAGAATTATTTTCCCACCCCCACTGATCAGTCACCTTTTGAGATGGGCAAACGCAATAGCTAGCAGCTTTCTGTACTGAGGTAGGGAAAAGCACCTGTTTTAAACTTCGGATTTTTTTTCATGGATAAAACTGAAGGCTGCCGATTCCACACATTATTAACTCCCAAAGTTATCCAAGCCTCCTGAGTATTCCCAATCTGATCTCAGTTTACTACTCTGAAAATTTGTGGTAGACAAAAATGAGAACCTTAAAAGGCTATCCAAGGAAAGAAAGAAGAGTGTATTCAAGGAGTCATAAAAAAAAAAGAGGCACACTTGCCAAATTTAGTTTTTTAATTGGATAATTTTATATATCTTTCACAATCCAGCTGTTAAACTGTAAATGGAATTTACAAAACAGATGGTGGTAACAAGGTCTGGTTCACAGCAGTTCTAAAGAAAGAACACACCAATCTGATAAACTATCCATTTGCTTCTGAAGCTTTTAATAGGCTCATCCCTTATCATCCTACATTCACTTATGCCATGAAATATCATACAGACAGATGTTATGGAACCATCTGTAATTTGCCTGACAAATAAATACCAGCAGGGTGTGCATCAATTAAACTGAAACTAACGTATAGAATTGTTGAATCACTGTGTTGTACTCCTGAAACTAATGGAACACTATCTGTTAATTATATTAGAATTTTTGTAAAACAAGCCTCCCAAAATGGAGAGAATGCCTAGAAGCTAAACTACAGAAGCAATAGTGTAAAAAATAATAATAATAACAATTTTTACCGAAAGGAAAAATTATGGGCTAGGAAAAAACATGTGACTATATTGAGCATAAAGATTTGATGCAGGCCTTAAGATGGATGGAAAGAAAGGAGGGTTTTCCAAAGGGTATAAGGGAGAGAGATACCGGGGCATCTCAGTGGCTCAGTCGTTAAGTGTCTGCCTCCGGCTCAGGTCATGATCCCAAGGTCCTGGGATGGAGCCCCGCATCAGGCTCCCTGCTCAGCGGGATGCCTGCTTCTCCCTCCCAAACTCCTCCCTGCTTGTGTTCCCTCTCTTGCTGTCTCTTTGTCAAGTAAATAAATGAAATCTTAAGAGAAAAAAAAAGGAAGAGAGATACTAGAGGAAATAAAATACAGAAAAACAGGAAACAACAAAAAGTAAGGACTGCCTGAGTGTCTAGAACTGGACAGAAATCAAATAACCTTCTATTTTAGAGCATTTTTCAAATTAAAAATTACAGTTTGCTCATGACTTCTTTCAAGCCCTACTTTACTCTGCATTTGTCAAAAATAGTTATCATCCCTATTTTAGAGGAGCAAACTGACGCTCCATTTTGAAGCATTACGTGCCTGCTAAAGAAGATCATACCTGTTAGTATAAGAGCTGGATTTTGACCCCATCTTCGGATTTCCACAGGACAGCCTGATCACCAGCCACCAGAAATCTGAATCTGGCCTACAAAAACAATGAACTCAAGGGGGAAAGCCCAGAGGCAAGAAATCAGGAGTTGCTGTAGTTCACAGTCAGCCACAAGGTAACAAGCCTAAAGCCAGTGGCAGCAAAGGAAACAAAGGGAAGAAATCTGATGTTTTAAAATAGAAGTTGTATTAGTGATAAACACAGGGGTTGAAGGAGAGAAGCTACCCATCAGCCCAAGAGAGCAGACAGAAAGTGCGGCCTGATACCCAGAGGCTGCCAGAGCCCAGAGCTGGTGCACACTGTTTGCAAAAGACTGTCTTGCCAGCTATTTATTTGGTTTAAATGAGGGAAAATTCAGTAATTTAATGCTACTTTGACCTTTACTTTTTGAAATGAAACTGGAACAGTTTCAGGGGAAAGGAGAATCCTATTAAATCTTCAAACTAATAAAAAGGCTTAAAAAAAAAAAAAAAGAAAAAGGAACATCTCTATAGAAGTTTATCCTAGGAAACTGGTAAAGAATCACTTTTCAAACTAAATACAGACTTTAAATCTTCAAGATCCAAATATATTATGTCTCCTGGTATGATATGGTATGAAGAAAACAGCATTCTTGTTAAAAATGTTTTCCCTGGGGACGCCTGGGTGGCTCAGTTGGTTAAGCGGCTGCCTTCGGCTCAGGTCATGATCCCAGCATCCTGGGATCAAGTCCCACATCGGGCTCCTTGCTCAGCAGGGAGCCTGCTTCTCCCTCTGCCTCTGCCTGCCACTCTGTCTGCCTGTGCTCGCTCCCAATCTCTCTGACAAATAAATACATAAAATCTTTAAAAAAAAAAAAAAATGTTTTCCCTGAATTTAATCAAGTCTTTAGACCTAACTTCCAGTTCCAGGAATATGAGAGGTAGAGAAACAAGTTAAATGAAAAAAGGAAGAAAACAATCACAAATCTCAAAGGTGGAATAGCTCATAGGACAACTTCCAATCTCTGAAAAGTCAGTGTCACAGGGTAGAGGTAGGAAGAAATCTTCTAGATTAAAACCTAACAGTAAAAAAAAATAAATGAAAATAAAAAATAAATTTTTAAAAAACTAACAATCAAATGCAAATGTATGGATCTTGAGGGGGTCCTAATTTAAACAAGTCATGAGTCACAGACATATGGGACAACTGGGGGTGTAGAATTAGGTGTTAACTCTACTATTATGAATGTAGATTAGGTATTAAATGATATGAAGAAATTAATAGTTAATTTTAGTAAAGATAGTATAAGCGATTAAGAAGAAAAACACTTTCTAGGGTGACATTTCACCTCTAAATAAATGTCTGACTTGTTCTCAGTAAAATAGACCATGTCAATAGGGCAAAACATTAATTTTGAATCTAGGTAGTGTGTTAGCTGTCCATATACAATTTTGTCCATTTTTGTGTGCGAAAATTTTATGTAAAAAATTAAAAGTAGGGGGGTGCCTGGGTGGCTCAGTGGGTTAGGCCTCTGCCTTTGGCTCAGGGTCCTGGGATCAAGCCCCGAATCAGGCTCTCTGCTCAGCAGGGAGCCTGCTTCCCGCACCACCAGCCCCCCGCCACCCGCCTCTCTGCCTACTTGTGATCTCTCTCTCTGTCAAATAAATAAATAAAATCTTTAAAAAAATAAATTAAAAGTAGGGGGGCACCTGGGTGGCTCAGTTGGTTAAGTAGCCGCCTTCAGCTCAGGTCACGATTCCAGGGTCCTGGGATCGAGCCCCGCTGAGCAGACAGCCTGCTTCTCTCCCTCCCTCTGCCTGCCTCTCTGCCTACTTGTGATCTCTCTCTGTCAATAAATAAATAAAACCTTTAAAAAAATTTAAAGTAAAATAAAATGTCACAGGACACCTGGGTAGCTCAGTTGGTTAAGCACCCGACACTTGGTTTTAGTGCAGGTCATGATCTCAGAGTAGTGAGATCAAGCCCTGTTTTGGGTTCCATGTTCAACATGGAGTCTGTGTGAGATTCTCTCACTCTCCCTCCCCCACTGCCCCTCCCTCTACTCCTACAAGTGTGCTCTCTGTCTCTGAATAAATAAAATCTTTTTAAAATTTTTTTTAAAAAATAATAAAGTGTGGGGCGCCTGGGTGGCTCAGTAGGTTAAGCCTCTGCCTTCGGCTCAGGTCATGCTCCCAGGGTCCTGGGACCTGGGATCGAGCCCCGCATCGGGCTCTCCTCTCAGCCGGGATCCTGCCTCCCTCCCTCTCTCTGCCTGCCTCTCTGCCTACTTGTGATCTCTGTCTGTCAAATAAATAAATAAAATCCTTAAAAAAATAAGAAAATAAAAAATAATAAAATGTCACAATCCTAACAGAGAACATTGGTTTTCTTATTATTACTGTGCTAACAGGCAATCCAACAATTCCACTTCTAATTGGTAGGAAACCTTATTAACAGACTAAACCTCAAGCACCAGTATGACTAGCAACTGTTTATTCTTCCTGAAGAAAAAGTCCTTAAATAAAGGCTTTGTCTCATCCATGGGGCTATAGATTGGAAGACCACAGGCCCTAAAGAGCATATAGACGAACATTTTCAAAAATCTGCGTCACAAGAAAAAAAAGAGACGTGTTACCATAGAAACCATCTGTGTGGTTGAATGTTTCAAAGGAAAACAGCACCTTTAGTCATGAAAGAAGCCTGAGGCCCTTGGTAGAACCTCACGTGTCAGCTGAAGGAAGTCATCAGTGAGCGAAACAATTCTGACAAACGTGTTGTAGTGCGGCACCTAGATGTGACAATTCCACTCCTAGCCCAACTGCCCCTCCTGTAGACCAGATCCAGAAAGCCTTGAAAGGAACTTGTTAGGGCTTAAATTAGTTAGTGGGGATGCTGTGACTAGTCCAGACTAGTTATTCTTCCCATTATACCAGGATGAACTTGTTGACACACTAAAATAGTTCAAGAAACACCAACCGGACCCAAGGATTCTATCAGTGAACCAAGTCTAACACACTAACTATAAAGCTGAAACACTTACCTCTCTTATAAAGCACTTCACTTCTAAACAGCCCCATCCTCAAAAAGCTCAGTTTATAGCAGTAGTGGAGGAATAGGAAGAAATGAATATTAAAATGAAAAGAAAAAACAGCGTGGGATAAGCATGACTTATCTTGCTTATGCAGAACAAGGGCTCTAACGGCTGGAGGCTGTAAGCTAATCACTCTGCTGCTGAAAGGCAAACCGTTTCTGGTGGCAATCAGTGGCACTTCCGTGACTGCCTGTGCATTAGGGGGAAACACTTACATTTTGAAGGGGTAGTCAGTTAGCCCCTTGGCAAAGTCCTCACTCTCAGGTGAACTCCAGCACCTAACACCTACATCGCTGCTCATGAACAGCTTACCATACCATAGGCATAATTGCATTTTAATCTTTTTTAGTAGAGAATTTCCTTGTTTGGGACATTTGTCAATGGCCTCTGTTGAAATGGGTTCTGATTCCTACTTAGAAAAATAAATACTCATCGACATACATAAAACATATCATACCTCATAGCCATATGTTCTGGCAAAGCTCTTCACTTGAAACAGCATTTGGACCAACTGGACCTCAAAAAAAATTCAATGCAGAACTCAGCAACAGCCAATTTCCTCACCTAAATCTGGTTTCTTGTTCAAAGAACTCTGGAGAAGGCATAGCAGTTGATAAATGGGTAGTGGGTGGGTCTCCTCATGGTTAGCAACCAAAATTTTAAAAAGACAGTGAAAACAATTTAGAGGAAGAGAACATATAATAAGGGCCAAGTATTTTGGAAAAATGAGCCTCAGGTAGGATGTCTGCCTTGATCTCCACCTCCAGTGCAGAATGAGGCAGTGATTTTTCAAGATAGACTGTGCCCTTAATTAAAGGCCCTCATGAGAGGAGCAGTGATGGAACAGAAGGGGAAAGAATGCAGTCGAGAGAATGGAACACAACAAAACCTGAATGGAACACAACAAAACCTGGAGAGGAAAAACAAGAAAAAAATCAGGCAAGTATTTTCAGAAGGATGAAATCTGTTCAACTTTAGTAAAATTACAGTGGTACTAATGGCTAGGAAGTAAGTTGGGAAGTTAAGAAGTCAATGGACTTCTGGTGAGAGAGGACAAAGAGAGCAAGAGAAGATAAGACAGAGTCTAGAGGTACTCAAGAAGTACAAGAGTCAGGACTTAGAGCACAAGTAAGCAAGGAGATTAACCAGGAGAATCACAGATAAAACCAACAACCAGATTGTAAAGACTAGACCAATTAAGCCAAATAGGCCAACTAGCAACATGCATTCAGGTAAAGTTCATAGAAGGGCTGACTAGCCAGAATGGATTTTTAAAACATGAGAGAAAGGAGCCCACCAATGCCTTCCATCCTGACCTTTAAAAAGTGGACAATAAATTGCTTTAAAGGTTTCATTTAATTTTAACTCTATGGTGCTAACAACTATAAATATTAGTATATTGTTTTTAATCCAGAACACTTAGATGGTAGCCTTCTCTAAACCAGCATGGACAATTTCTGTTTAAACAACAAAAGGGGTGTCTGGGTGGCTCAGTCAGTTAAGCGTCTGCCTCAGCTCAGGTCATGATCTGATGTAGGCTCCCTGCTCACTGGGGAGTTTGCTTCTCCCTCTCCCTCTGCTCCTCCCCCCACGCCCCCCATGCCGTGCTCTCTCACTCTTGCTTACTCTCTAATACATAAATAAAAATATTTAAAAATAAATAAATAAACAGCAGCAACAACAACAACAAAAACACTTGGAGTGCCTGGCTGGCTCAGTTGGTGGAGCATACATCTCTTGATCTCAGGGCTGAGAGTTCAAGCCCTGAGTTGGGTGTAGAGAGGACTTAAAAAACAAAAAATTTAAAATTTAAAAAAAAATTTTTTTTAATTGAAATTAAATAAAAAATGAATTTCCTCCTAGTTTCAGCTCAAAAGTTACCACCTCCACAGTAATCTGAGGTTTCAAGTCTCTCCACCAGAAGCATCTGCCTCCCTTCTGACCACACAAAACTCCATATGCTCCTCTCCCCAGGAACTTACTGTTTGGTTCCTGCTATAGACCCTGCTTTCTCTTTGCTAGGATTCAGGAATAAAAACAGAATTCCTACATATTATGATCCTCACATACTAAGTGAATCTTCATATGAAAACACAGGCACTTAAAAACTGAGGGGGCATGATGTCAATTAGAACATGAATGCTGTAGTCACAAACTACTCAGATGAGCCCAGGCAAAGCAGGTATTACCATACCACCCCTTACAAAAAGGGGAAAATGACAATTAAACTTTAAAGACATGCCAGTAATTACATGCATAGTTAAAAGAGAAGGTCACATTCAAACTCAGTCTCTTTCTACATGCAATAAAGATCACAATGAAGGGTGCCTGGGTGGCTCAGTCCCTTAAGCATCTGCCCTCAGCTCAGGTCATGATCCCAGAGTCCCGGAATCGAGTCCCGCATCCAGTTTCCCATTCAGTGGGAAAATCTTTAAAAAAAGAAATCACAATGAAGATCAAGCTCACAAATATACATATACTATTTTTCTATAATTTCAGGGTAAACGTTTTTCATTTATCAGATTTTTCTTGTTAGCTAGCCCTTAGGAAAAGTTGTATTTATTTTACTCCTAGATTTGAAACAACTTTGCCAAAATATTTTCATCTATTTGAAAATACACGCACATACCTCAAAAATCAAAAACTGGAAATAGTGAAAAGTATTACCTCTATACTCATCTGCTATCTGCCCAGTTCATATTCTGATTAACATGTAAGCACTGTGTATCCTCTAACTCTTAATACCAATATAAGCAACATTTTATTGTCCCCCATACCCCATTTTCCTACAAAATATAACTCCTCTGAGTAATTTAGCCTTTCTAAAGGCCTAGACATTGAGATTACTTCCACATTCAAGGCTATAGTGGCTAACTTTGAGCATACGTATTTAATGTGCCCAAGTATCCATCTAAGATAAATTCCTAGAGGCTGGATTTTCTAGTAGTAGATATAACTCTGTATATGATAAATGTTGCCAAATTATCCTACATAAGGATAGTATTCTTTCAACAGTAATAGTTCTTTCCTTAGCACTTCAATAACATAATGCAGTATCAAATTTTTGGACTTTTGTCAATCTAACAAGGAAGAAATGTCTGTGTGCATTTCTCTTATTGAAAGTGAGGTCAAGCATCTTTCCAAGTGTTTAAAAGTCATTTGTATTTCCTGCCCCATGAACTGTCAGCTTACAGGTCTTCTTAATTTTTCAGTTCTGTTTTTGACCTTTCACATTAATTTCTAGCCCTTCTTTTTATTTATTTTTTTAAGATTTTATTTATTTATTTATTTGACAGACAGAGATCACAAGTAGGCAGAGAGAAAGGAAGGGAAGCAGACTCCCCACTGAGCAGAGGACCCGATGTGGGGCTCGATTCCAGGACCCTGAGAGCATGACCTGAGCTGAAGGCAGAAGCTTAACCCACTGAGCCACCAAGGCGCCCCCTAAACTCTCCTTTTTATATTAGTTTGATTACCCTGTTATCTCAAGGGGAGTTGTAAATATTTCTTCCCATTTTGTCATTTGACTTCATTCATGTTGGTATTTCACATGTGACAATTCATGGTTTTTATGTAGTTAAATTATTTTCTCTTATGGCTTCTAGATTAAGTCATAATAAGGTAGAGCTCTACTTTAGAATTAAAGAAATTAGCAATCATATTTTTAAGCTTTATTTTAAATACTTTTAAACTTAAATAGTTGCAAAGATAGCCTAAGACATTCTTCTATATCTTCTTTATAGAAATTCAGTCAATAAATTCAAAAGGAATTAAAGAACCAAACATTATTATTTTGCAACTTATAATTACTGGATCTAGACAACACTATTAAAAGTAGTAGGTCAAAGACTGGTGAGGCACTTTATAATGGATGGATAAGGCTGATGACACCTAACACTGATCAATTTTAATGTCACAAGAAGACAACTAGATAATTAGTTGCCTCCTGATGGAAGCATATGCCACCATTTATAAATTATTCTTTACTAAATTTAAGAGTTATTTTTGGGTGGGAGCAGGGAGGCACACCTCTAAATTCATTACTATATAAGGAACATGTTAAACTAAATCATGAGAAAATAATGAGCAAAACCTAGAATGTGGAAAATTCTATAGGACAAATGACCCTGTTTCTTCAACAAATTGTAGGGGATAAAAAGGAATAGCAAACTGTAACAAATTAAAAAAAAACTAAGGACATTAATCAAATACAATGTATAAATCTTGTTTGAGTCTTTATCCAAAGAAACCAATTTATAGGGGCGCCTGGGTGGCTCAGTGGGTTAAATCCTCTGCCTTCAGCTCAGATCCTGATCCCAGGGTCCTGGGATCCAGCCCCACATCAGGCTCCCTGCTGAGCAGAGAGCCTTCCTTTCTGCTTCCCTTCCTCTCTCTCTGCCTGCCTGCCTCTCTGCCTTGTGATCTCTGTCAAATAAATAAATAAAATCTTAAAAAAAAAAAGAAACCAATTTGTAAAGAGACACCTGTGGAAAAATCAGAGAAATGTAAACACTGGACAGATATTTGGGAGTAAGGAATAACTGTTAATTTCAAGCATAATATTTTTAGGACTTTTTATTTTAGATATAGTGAAGTATTTATCAATGAAATGACATATTTGGGATTTGTTTTAAAACAGTTCACTGAGGGAATGTGAGGCAGAAGTGTTGAAACAAGATAGACCTATGTTTATGTTAACAGTTGAGGCTAATAGGCACACAGCAGCTCATTATACTACACTGTGTACATTTGAACATTTCTATGACAGTTACAAAACTGATTGCAGAGCTGGTGCCACCACTCTGGAAAACAGCATGGAAGTTCCTCAAAACGTTGAAAATAGAGCTACCTTATGATCCAGCAATTGCACTACTGGGTATTTACCCTAAAGATACAAACATAGTGATCTGAAGGGACTTGTGCACCCGAATGTTTATAGCAGCAATGTCCACAATAGCCAAACTATGAAAAGAACCTAGATGTCCATCAACAGATGAATGGATAAAGAAAAGGTGGTATATAAATACAATGGAATACTATGCAGCCATCAAAAGAAATGAAATCTTGCCATTTGCGACGATGTGGGTGGAACTAGAGGGTATTATGCTTAGCGAAATAAGTCAATTGGAGAAAGACTTATCTCCCTGATATGATCTCCCTGATATGAGGAAGTGGAGATGCAACAGGGGTGAGTGTTTGGGAGGTAGGAAAAGAATAAATGAAACAAGATGGGATTGGGAAGGATACAAACCATAAGAGACTCTTAATGTCACAAAACAAACTGAGGGGGGCCGGAAGGAGGAGTGTAGGGAGAGGGTGGTGGGGTTATGGACATTGGGGAGGGTATGTGCTATGGTGAGTGCTGTGAAGTGTGTAAACCTGGCGATTCACAGACCTGTACCCCTGGGGCTACTACATTATATATTTATTAAAAAATTTAAAAATTAAAAAAAAAAAACTGATTTCAATCCTGACAGATTTTCTAGGGATCCTTCACCATAATTTTTATGTGCCAGGGAACAGGCCAGTCACTTCATTTGATACCTTGAAATAATATGTTGACTGACTCTAGGAACTATCTCAAACAGGGAAGTTTCTGCAGTGCAGACTCTGACTCTACAGACATGTCTAAAGGATGACCTCTGGCCTAAAAGTATTCAGGAGGCCCAGTTGGAATAACCAGTGGCTTTTTTTTCCCATAAAGACAAGTCCTCTGAATTTTTCTTCAGTGCATAAAACAAGTAGTATTCATTGAGTACCTACACAGAGAGGATTGTGGTAGAAAAAAGATAAGAGTTCAGAAGGGGTCTTTGTCTTTATGAAATTAATTCAAACGTGCTGGAAGTTTGCTAGGGATTCAATGAGGAGTACAAACAGTCCCTCTTCTCTAAAAGGGACTAAAGAACCGCTATTGAGGCTTATAATCGGACAAAATTCCAGTGGGCAAATGTCCTCTGAGTATAACAAATTTACCTCAGTTCAGACAATCTTTGATTAACTGAATCCAAATTATCCCCAAATCTAACTGCCATAGATTCAAAAGAGAATGTAGAACCACAGGGAATATATTCATTTATATAAACTGGAATTAGGAATGGTTCATATGATCCAGGATTCATAACCTAGCATCCATCAAAGATTAGATCGTTGCCCTCTCCTGGCAAATTTTAATACTGCAGTCTGACTCAACCTAATATGGGACTCAAATTACAGGAGTATATTGTAAATGAGTCAGTGGGGGAAACCCAGCCATGGAAGAGTTTCAAGAGCTGAACAAAGAAAACAGCAGAGAAAACACAAAAAGGGAGAGGAGGAGGAGGGAATTTAAATAAATCAGCACAGTATTATGATTAAAAAGAATGCCAGAGAATATGACTCTCATTTTCTATCATCCTCCCAACACTGCTATTGTCAAGATACGATCTTGGGCAAGTCCTCTCTGTGCTCAGTTTTCTGTAAAATGGGAATACATCACCTACCCTCTAGGGCTACTGTGAGGGCAACCGAGATGATACACGGAAAGAACTCAGACTACTGCTTAGCACCTAGTAAGTCATCAGTAGTGTCTGTTTTACTCACATGTCAGCTCAGACATCCACGCTCCTATCTCCCAGCACAGATAAATTCCTTTGTTAACTGATTTCATTGAGCTCTGTCCATTTTATCCTTAACATTTCTCAATCTGTAATCCCACACTCACTCATGTGATTTTGATGAATATCGGTCTTTGTCCAAAAGTCTGTAAATTCCATAACAGCAGAAACCATATCTGGCTTTACTCATCCTGTGTTCCAAGCATTCGATGCAGGGCCTGGCACTCAACAGATTTGTTATGTGAAACTGTAAAGTTGCCAGTCTTATGAAGAATAGTATTTAGCACGGGTATAGGTATAAGGTGAATCATATTCCCTCCCCAAAAAGATAAGTCGGAGCCCAAAACCCCAGTACCTCAGAATGTGACTTATTTGGAAATTGAGTAATGGCAGACGTAATTACCTAAAGTAAGAAGGGACATAGTAGAGTACAATAGACTCAGCCCTATGTGATTGGTGTCTTTAAAAGAGGAAAATCTGAACACCAATAGAGACACAGAGACTAGAATAACGCAGGCAAATGAAGACTGAGGTTTGATACCTACCATCAGATGTTGGGAAGAGCAAAAAAAAGGTCTCTGCACTACAACTGTCAGAGGGAGTATGGTCCCGCGCACACCTTGCTTTTAGACTTCTAGCCTCTAGAACTGTGGGACAATAGATACCTGTTGTTTAAACAGCCCAGTCTGTGGTACTTTGTACCAACCCAATGAAACTAAAACAGGTACCAAACTGATGGCTTTGTTTGGTATTCCAAAGTTATCTGTAGTGAATTTTTTTCTCCCAGGCCAGAAAAATTGTTAATAGATAATATATTTTCAAAAGAAAATCTTAGGGGGGCACCTGGGTGGTTCAGTCAGTTAAATGTCTGACTCTTGGTTTCTGCTCAGGTCATGATCTCAAGGGTCATGAGATCAAGCCCCAAGATGGGCTATGTGCTCAGTGTGGAGTCTGCTTCAGGTGCTCTCCCTCTGCCCCTCCCCAACTTCTCTACCAAATAAATAAATAGATCTTTAAAAAATAATTTAAAAAATAAAAGAAACCATTAGGACAAGCTGTTTTCCTCCATTCTCAATGGCTTAACAGCTTTAATCAACTTTGACTATTTCTAAATTCCAGGCATGTACTTCAACAACTTCATTATTTTTTCTTCTTTATTCATAGTACAAACAGAACTAAGTCCTATAAAATTATTCGTTAGCAAAATGATTTAAAATAAAAATTACTAGTGAATCAATATTTAGATGAACTACACACATCCAAAAATAGCACCTCTCCATGATGAGATTAACATTTCTTTAATATACTTTAAAACTTGGGACATAAACTCACATTTCACCCGCAATACGGGAGGGATAGTGAATAATTTGATTCTTGTCCCCATTCATTCCTTATAAATTGTTACAATTTTTAGTTCATCATTGGTCTGATTTGGTAAATCACAAGGATTTGTGATTCAAAAAGAGAAAAAAGCCTTTCAGCATGAAGTAACTAAGACTCATTTTTGGATAAACAAAGTCTCTATTTGCTTTGTATTATCTTTCTTTCTTTATTTATTTTTGAGAATGAGAGCGTGCCTGCATGAGGTGGGGGTTGGGAGGGCACAAAAAGAGAGAGAGGATCTTAAGCAGGCTCCACACCCAGTGCAGAGCTCCACAAAGGTGATCTCATAACCCTGAGATCATGACTTGAGCCAAAATCAAGAGTCAGAGCCTTGACCAACAGAACCACTGAGGTGCCTTGCCTTATGTTATCTTTAAAGGGCAGATATCATCTTGCAGTGAAAATTACTGAGGCAGGGCTCCTCAACCCTGGTGGGGAGACAGTCAAGAAGTCCATCACCTGTGGTACCCTCTCCTCATGCTGCATTACACACATGCTCAAGTGCTTCCTAAAAGCTGATTTATGAAAACTGTTTTGGCATCCTGGTAAAACAAGCTAAAACCTACATTAATTAGAAATATGACACAAGGGACGCCTGGGTGGCTCTGTTGGTTAAGCGGCTGCCTTCGGCTCAGGTCATGATCCTGGCGTCCTGGGATCGAGTCCCACATCGGGCTCCTTGCTCAGCAGGGAGCCTGTTTCTCACTCTGCCTCTGCTTGCCTCTCTGTCTGCCTGTGCTCACTCTCTCTCTCTCTCTCTCTCTAACAAATAAATAAATAAAATCTTTAAAAAAAAAGAAAAAGAAATATGACACAAGAGTTGTGTGTTCCCATAAACACATAAAGAGGACAACTAATGGTAGATAATGCTCATTAAAAGGTTATTCCCATCTAAACCCAGGAGGGAACAGGGAATGGGAAATGTCAGACACAGGGACAAGAAGACCAAGAACCTCAAAGAACAGTAGACCCTCCAATTTAAATAAAGTTCTGAAAAAGATATTGGAAATACAGGGAAGATTCCTTATTAGAAGGGAGACCTTATTGGAGTGCCTGGGTGGCTCAGTCAGTTAAGTATCTAACTCTTGATTTCAGCACAGGTCATGAGCTCAGGGACCTGAGATCGAGCCATGTTGTCAGGCTCCGTGCTCAGCGGGGAGTCTGCTTCTCTCCTTCTTCCTCTGCCCCTCCCCACCCTCTAAAATAAATAAATAAACAAATCTTTAAAAAAAAAAAAGGAGACCTCATCAAGGTAAAACTTAGAATATATAAGAGAACTATGATGTGTTAAATGGAAATAGGACAGCAACAGAGAAAGATGAGCTGGTCCAAGGATCACGATGTAGTGCCAGATTCAAAGGAGAGCCAGTTCCTGGGAGAGGGCGCAGTGTCCCTTTCAGCATTTCCTCCTAACCCAGTGGTGAATGGTGACCAGGAGACTTGCACAACCCTGACATAGCCCCCCATCACTGGTGATCATAGATGTACCCATGGTAAGGTACACACTGGAAAGTAGATGAAAGGTACACTAGGCAAGGGTCATGCAGAGAAGGGGCAGTACAGGGAGAAATGACAAATTCCCCAGAATGCCAGAAGTTAGCATCAATCCACTAAGGAGGGAAGTAACAAAAAATCATTTGAGGAATGTAAAGTACCAATTTATTTTCTATTTTACAACACTGAAGTCAACACCATTAACCATAAGAGATATGAAATATACATCTTGTTTACAAGTAAAGAAAAGTGAGAGTTTTAAAGCAGTTTGCTTCTTTCCAAAACAGTTTATAGTGGTATACTTATACCCCTCTTATGCTCTCTAAAGAAATAAAAATTAGGGATTGTTCAGGATTGTTTTATTACTCTCTGGTGTATTGTCTACAGATTTGAAATATCCTTCCTTCCCTCTCCCACCCAGGCTGAGCTAGGGTCTAGACCACCACCATTTGAGGTTTATTCCTTTAAATTCAGCACTGTCCTTGTTGTCTTCTCCTCTCTGTCTTCTAACTATGTGCCTCTAAGAAATGTATTAAGTAAGCCCTTAAGTGTGAGCCCTTAGATAGAGGCTTTCAAACTTTTTACCACAATCCACAGTTAATTATATTTACATCTGGAGCCAGTACACACCAAAAAACAAAAACAAAAACAAAAACAAAAAAACCCTACAAAACCCACACAGAAGCTCCTCACAACTTGTAACATTACTACATGTGATAAACTGAACTTTTCAATTCTACTCCACCTTTTTTTTTTAATGCTGCTAACCCAGCTGTTACGTCATAGCTCACAGTTTGAAATATTTAGAGATAAGGTACACTGACACATCAAAATAACAACATGAGAAAGTAGGTAAGAGTTTCACATTCAGGCTGTCTGAATTCAAATACCAGCCCTACCACTTGAAGCTGTAACCTCTCTGTCTCAGTTTCCTTGTCATGGGGATAAAAGAACAGTGTTTACCAAGGATTAACCAAGACCTTCCACATAAGGCAGTTAAAGCATAAAAAGTATTCAATTAATGGCTAGTATAATTCTTAAATGGCCTGTGTACTCTTTTTATTGTGGTAAACTATACATAAAATTCATCATTTAAAAAAATTCATTTTAACCATTTTAAGGTGTACAATCCAGTGGCATTTAATATACTCACAATGTTGTGCAACCACCACTATCACCACTCTCTAGTTCAGAACACTGTCATCACCCCAAAAGGAAACCCATTAAGCAGCCATTCCCCATTCTATCCTCCTCCCCAGGCCCTAGCAAACCCTAATCTGCTTTCTGTATCTAGGTCCATGCACTTTTGAAGTAATAAGTTAACAGGTGTAAAACTGTTTTCTAAGGTAGATTGAAGTGTTCTTTGGATTCATTAGCCCTATGGCTCATAAGACAAACTTATGCTCACCATTTGTTTAAATAAACCTTGTGAGCCATTTTAGGTAATTTTGTGACCTGTCGGGGAGTCAGAAATACCTCTCTCCTGTGAATTTGGCCAAGATTCCCAAAGTCTGACCCATGTCATGAAGGGGACTGCATTCAGTGTCCACAAGAGGAAGAATAAGTCCCTAAAAGAGGTTTCTTCATTACACTGTGCAATGTTACCAAATGATGGAATATTCACCAAATGAAGACTGCTTATTTTTCAGTCTTTGCAGTTTGGAATTCGGCTTTTCAGTCTCTGAACTGTTACCAATAAGAGGTAAAAAAGAGAACTTGGACACAGAACTAGGGCTTTCTTGGCTTTAGTATGTAGTATTATTTCCTTTTGGGGCCCCACCCCTCTCACACTGATTTCCCACCCTTCCTCTGCGGTGGGGAAGACTGGGCAAAAATAACTTAGCTCTTTCCAGGATCTGTAAGGGGAGTCGCCGGATATGCCATCAAGAAAATAACAGGGACAGGGAAGTTACCTTGCAAAGCAATACTGTTCTTCCTTGAGATACGATGAAAGTAGAGGCTTCTTAGGCCAAATAACTAAATGTCACCAAGAGGCACCAAAGATTTAAGCTGGAAAACAACATCCTTGGTCCCAGTTGCTGAAGTCAGAAGCTTTCGTTCTCTTTTTTGTAAAAAACAGCACCATTCGCCCAGCAAATAGCCAGCGAAGTCCTCATTTTCCATTCTCCCTCCCCCATCCCCTACAGCTTTCCAGTCTTCTGGGTGAAAGTCTGACCCGCCTCAGGCACGGATAACACTGGGCAAACCCAGCTTAGAGGTACTCCGATTCCGGGTCCCAGAGCCCAGCGAACCTCCCCGACTCCCAGGGAGTCACTTTATTGCTTTTGAGCTTTTAGAATGGAGACGGGGGCTTCAAACAGCAAATTAGCCACAGAAACCTCACGCCTCAAACTCTGGCCAAGTCCATGCCTTGAGATGGGCCAAATCCTGAGAAAGTCCTGAGATGGAGTTAACTTGCAGTGGACCAAAGAGAATTAGAACTTTCCCCCAAAACCCCGGTGCCCTAGCAAGTCAGTTGAGCGCGGGTCTCCGAGTCTGACACAAAGAATCACCCCCGCGCTCCAAGCAGGTGAAGCCAAAGCCCAGACCTACCAAAAAATTAGACCTCGAGAAGAGGGACGATCTAGGAAGCCCTCCCTTCCACAAGCGCCAGGCGATCCTAATCCTAGCAAGTCTGGGTTCGGCACGTGCTTCAAGCATCCGGCCCAGGGCGCTCGGCAGGGGCTCCAGCCTCCCACCCAGCAGGTAGCTCAGTGACCGCGGTCCCCGCAACCCGAGGCTCAAGGAGAGGGCTGCGCGCGGGACCAGGAGGACCCCGCAAGGACCGCTGAGCCGGACGCCGGGCCCAGGGCCCTCGCCTGGGCGGGACAGCAGGGCCAGGGCCGAAGGTGGGGTTTGGAAGTGACAGCACTCTGTCTTCTGCCAAGAGTGAGGCAACTCCGGAAACTTCCCCGAGCCGGCGCGCGCCTCCCGTGGCCACCTACTCAGTGCCCGCAAGCCGGAGCAGCCCGCGCCCACAACGCCGGCGGGCGCACTGACCTGAGATGGTCTCCTGGTAGCCCTTGGTGAAGAACTGCATGGCTGTGGCCGCCCTCCAGGGCGTCTTGAGCAGTCCCTGCCGCTGGGGGTCCTCGCCTAGCGAGCGCAGGATAGACGAGTAGGCGGCCGCCAGGTTGGGGAGGTTCAGCTCATTATCCTCCTCGCTGCGGGGCCGCTCGCCCTTCCAGCCGTCCGCCGGCTGGGCGCTCTTGATCTCCGGCCGCGGCGGCTTCTCGGTCGGCCCGCTCGGCCCGGGTCGCGGGGGCTCCCCCTCGGGGAACCCATTACTGCACCTGGCGCCCCGCGGCTTCGCCGGCGCCCGCACCGGACCCTTCTCCATGGACCCGCCCGCTGCCGCTCGGGAGGGACTCTGGGACGCTTCGGGGACTGACACTCTGCGCCGGCGGCCGCAGGCAATAGGCTGTGGCCAGGATCACCTGAGGAAAGTAGGCGACCGGCCAGGGACACGCTCCCCCGCCAGGGACAGTGGCCGGCTGGAGAGCGCGGCCGTGCCTCTTTTTTATCTGCGGGCGGCTCGGCCGGCGCCGCGGGGCGTTCCCATTGGCCGGAGCCTCCGCGCGTCAGGCGCTCGCCCCGCCCCCTCGCCTGTCCTCCGCGGGGCTCCTCACAGGGGCGGCCCCGCGGGAGGGGCGCGCGGGGGGATGGACCCCGCGAACTCCCGAAAGGCCCCCGCCCGGGGCAGTGAAGCGACCTCGCGGGGGACCCCTCCGGCGCTAGCCCGGAGGAAGGGGTGGACCACTCGGGCTGTTGCAGTGCGAACCGAATCCGAAAGGAGGCCGGCGTCGGGTGCTGGAACCTCGGCGTGGGGGTGCATGCTCTTTGCGCACGGTCAGCTCTCTCTTAGGCGAAGAAAACGCGGCTTCAGAAGTGCTCTGGTCCCCTCGCTCTGCGAAAGATGACCCAACAGGTGGCCTCGAGGGGAAAGAACTGTGGGTTAGGAAGCCAACTCTTGTGCTTTTGGGGCAAGAGAATAATATGACACCAAACTCTTGAGTTGATTAGTTAAAAATTGTCCCACGCACCTGCCACCTACGAGAACCCTCTCGCTGCTCCAAGGGAGAGTGTTACACCAAGTGGTCCTCGCGTGACTCTCTGTATCTAGGACGATGGTGTTTGTGAGGGCCTGGAGAAAAATTGATTTACAAGAGAAGAAAAGTTAGGACTTTGATTAAAAACCCATTTGTGGGGGCGCCTGGGTGGCTCAGTGGGTTAAAGCCTCTGCCTTCGGCTCAGGTCATGATCCCAGGGTTCTGGGATCGAGCACTGCATCGGGCTCTCTGCTCAGCAGGGAGCCTGCTTCCCCCTCTCTCTCTACCTGCCTCTCTGCCTACTTGTGATCTCTGTCTGTCAAATAAACAAATTAAAAAAAAAATCATTTGTGCTCTGGGGAAATATGGTACTGATTGTTTTAGAGTGACGTGCTAAGCTCGCTCCTTTCCCCTAGTGTTGGTACAAGTTGTGAAACATTATTGATCAGCTGGATTCGTAACCAGGAACATCTGCTTTGACGGTTTTCCTTAAGATTAAAAAAAATGGGCTTTTTTTTTTAATGGGCTGTTTTCCTCACCTGAGGTATTATATCATAATGCCAAAGGTAAGTTTTAAAACATGTATCAAATTAATAATGTATGATTTGCTGCAGAGGGTTTCTAATGCTGACTTTCTAATATATATATACAGATATTAAAAAGCTTCAGATCAGACAAACCAGGAGAGAAGTCCCTGAAATCATTCCATACGAATACAGTGGCTCAGTCATTGTAATTAGTAATTAGTATCTATTGGATATCTGCTCCAGACATAGCCCTGTTCTAAGCATCAAGGAAAGAAATCTGGAAATTCCTTGGCCACCTTGGCACCTTTAATCTAAAATAGAAGTGTTCCCGGCGCCTGTGTGGCCTGCATGGGTTAAAGCCTCTGCCTTCAGCTCAGGTCATGATCCCAGGGTCCTGGGATCCAGCCCAGCATCAGGTTGTCTGCTCAGCAGGGAGCCTGCTTCCCCCTCCTCTCTGACTACTTGTGATCTCTGTCTGTCAAATAAATAAATAAATAATCTTTAAAAAATAAAATAGAAATGTTCTTGCCAATGTGGTTTTTAAAGATAGTTATTGAATTTCTATATGCATTAAATACCAAACTACATAAATCAAGAAATATGACCATCCCTTGGGCTCTTTGTTAGTCTGCTAACATTTTTGTGAGTTTTTTCCCCCCTCAGCAAGGTCCTGCAACATTTTTGCCCTGTAACTGCACTGCTTACTCTCCACTAGTATTTTCTGGTCAGAGTTATCCACTGGGTCTCAAACTGTTTCAGCATAGTTGGAGACAACATTAAAGAATGGCCTTGTTTTAGCAAATGAAAACAAAGACACCAAGTGAGGTACTTTTAAAAGCGGAGGGATTCTGTGGAGATATTTTCAATAAGATTTTTTAGTGGCAATCTTGTGCCTACCTTTAAAAGCATTTGTAAACATTAACTAGTGTTCTAGTTTAAATATTTACTTGTTAAATGTAGGCAGTGCCTTTCAGCCAAATGCCCAAAGGTAAGCAGGTAAGATGGTCATATTTCTTTATTTATGTAGTTTGGTATTTAATGCATATAGAAATTCTTTTTTTTTTTTTAAGATTTTATTTATTTGTCAGAGAGAGAGAGAGCAGGAGCAAGCACAGGCAGACAGAGTGGCAGGCAGAGGCAGAGGGAGAAGCAGGCTCCCTGCCGAGCAAGGAGCCCGATGTGGGACACGATCCCAGGACGCTGGGATCATGACCTGAGCCGAAGGCAGCTGCTTAACCAACTGAGCCACCCAGGCGTCCCTGCATATAGAAATTCTATAACTATCTTTAAAAACAACATTGGCAAGAACACTTCTGTTTTATTTTATTTTTTAAAGATTATTTATTTATTTACTTACTTATTTGACAGAGATCACAAGGAAGCTTTACAATCACCATTATAGACACAGTTTAACAGTGAAATGTAGGTTGTTGGTGAGGGTAGTTATAAGTAGAAATGAGAGAAGAAGGAGGAATAAACTAAAATAAGAGGGACATATTCCCCAGAATTTATTAGCACAAATTATTTCAACAGTAAAACTATGAGCTTTCACAGCCAGAAATTGTAATGGCATCTAGGTTTTCTAATCCAGTAAGGGACCCATTTTCACCTTGGACCCAATCTGGGAATTGCTTTCTATCAAAAAACCTGGGAAGTTTTTTTTAATTCTCCCATTTTTAGGATAGTAGCAGAACAGAGAAGCAGATGAGTAAGATACACAGAGATTGAATATTGTAATGCTATAGAAATATATAGTCACTTACCAACAGGTAAACTAACCTTAGGCATTCGGCAATGATAACTGGAAAAAAGTGAATTTCTTTAAATGCACTTGATGAAGATTTTATATTTGAGATTCAAACTTTAGAGGATATTCTTGATTAAGGTGGAAAGATGCACAAGAGAAGTGTCATCATTCCACTCCTAACTTCCAGAAGTAGGACTGTGAAGTCAATACAATCCTGAGATGTCTCACTAAATCCCCCAAATGTCAGGGGAAGCAAGCTAAATTGAGGCCCTTATCTTTTTTCTCCTCTGACTGAGGAGGAATGGAACAACATCTGGAGAGAAAAAAGGAACATTGAGCTGATTCTCTGAGATGGAAAGGAATGATCAGGGGCTCTATACTCAGTTGAGGAAGGTGTCCACAGCCCAAAATTACCTCATAAGGGAAGGGTAGATGTACGCCAAATGTCACATGTCCCTGGGAGAGGATCTTAAATCACCTCAAAAGAACTAGCATGTGCTAAAAAGAAGGATATTAGTGAAGAGTGCACTCTACGACAGATGAACACCATCCCAACCTTCACAGTTCCTTATAGAAGAAAGCATATATCACAGTCACCTCAACCCCAAACTGTAGCAGAGTCAGGAAAACAAATGAGCTTCCACGGTAATGGGAATACAAAGAAGTCATCCTCAATAACATTATGCATGGATGGAACAGAGAAACAGCGTGGCAACCATAGCAAACATATAATAGCCAAACAAAAAAACTAAACAATGGTGGAAATAATATGCCATATAGAAGACACAAAGACAAGAATGCAGCTGAGTAAGAAATAAAGCTCATGGAACAGAAGAAAATTCCTCACAAATGTTTTATGCTACAAAACAACTTAAAAAATATGAGTTCAACATTATGAAAAAAAAACTGAGATAATAGAATAATAAAATTGAAAAAGGAGTTACAGATCTAAGGAAATGAATTGAGGACCATCATTATTATGGAATTTCTTAAAAAGAACCATGTATAAAATAGACACTGCAGAAAATGTAATTACCGACATGAAGAAAGCAGGTGAATGAATGCAGAATAAGAGAGAAAGATGAAAACTTTTAGAGAAGACAAAGATGATCCAGCATAAGAATAATTAGGGCTCCAAAGATAAAAAAAAAAACTCAACAAATGAGAGAGAATGTAGTCAAAGATATAATACCAGCATATTTCTGTACCAGAAAGAAACCCTTATATTTATATACAACTGATTTTCAACAAGAGTGTCAAGACAATTAAATGGGGTAAAGAGTCTTTTCAACAATTAGTACCAGGGCAAGTGGACATCCTTTTGCATGTAGTAAAAAAAAGAACCTGGGGTGGGGATTAGTGAAATAGGTGAAGGCGATTAAAAGGTATAAACTTCTAGTTATAAAATAAATAAATCATGAGGACAAAAAGTATAGCCTAGGGAATGTAGTCAGTTATATTCTAATAGCGTATGGTGACAAATGTGACTATACTCATTATGGTGAGTTCTGTATAATGAATAGAATTGTTAATTCACTATGTTATACACCTGCAACTAATATAACATTGTATGTCAATTATACTTTAATAAAAAAAAAAAGAAGTTGGATTACTATCTCACATCATATACAAAAATTAAGTCAATTAGATCAAATACCTAAACATAAGAGCCAAAATTATAAAACTTTTAGAGGAAAACATAGGCATAAAACTTCATGTCCTTGGATCACCCAATTAGGTTTCTTAGAAATGACACCCAAAATGGAAGTAACTAAGGAAAAAAGAAAAGATAAATTAGACTTCACCAAAATTTAAAACTTTTGTGCTTCAAAGGACAAGGACACTGTCAAAAAAGGGAAAATATAACACAGAGAATGGAAGAAAATATTTACAAATAATGCATCTGATAAGGGAATAGTATCTAAAATATATAAAGAACTCTAGGGCACCTGGGTGGCTCAGTGGGTTAAGCCTCTGCCTTTGGCTCAGGTCATGATCCCAGGGTCCTGGGATCAAGGCCTGTATCGGCTCTCTGCTCAGCATGGAGCCTGATTCCGCCCACCCCCTTCCTGCCTCTCTGTCTACTGTGATCTCTCTCGCTCTTTCAAATAAATAAATAAAATCTTAAAAAAAAAAAAAGAACTCTAACAACTCAATAAAAAGACCAAGAACTGATGGGCAATAATTCAGTGGACAAAAGAATTGAATGGACGTTTTCCCAAAGATATACATAGTCAAGAAGCACATGAAAAGATTCTCAATGCTATTAGCCTTCACAGAAATGCAAATTAGGGTATGAGTGAATATTGCCTCATAACCCCTAGGACAGCTGTATTCAAAAAGATGATAACAGTTGTTTCTGAGACTGTGAAGAAATTGGAATTCTCATACACTGCTAGTGGGAATATGAAACAGTATAGCTGCTCTAGAATATGGTCTGCAGTTCCTCAAAAAGTTAAATATAGAGTTCCCATATGACCCAGCAATTCCACAGCAAGTAGAAACCTAGGAGTAAAAAAAAAAAAACCACAAAACTTGTACATGAATGTTCATAGCACCATTATTCATAATAGCCAAAAAGTGGAAATAATCCAAACAGCCATCAACTGATGAATAGATAAACTAAGTGTGATACTGAGTGTGATATACATGTACACTGGAATATTATTCAGCCATAAAAATGAAGTACTGATATATGCAATAGTATGGATGAACCTTGAAAATATTATACAAAGTAAAAAAAACTACATGCAAAATGTCACATATTGTATGATTCTGTAATGCCTAAAATAAGCAAATCCATCAAGACAGAAAGTAGATTAATAGTTGCCATGCCACTAATAGGGTATGGTTTCTTTTTGGGTGGTGAAAATCTCCTGGAATTTGTGGTGATATTTGTACAACTTTGTGAATATATTAAAAACTATTGAACTGTATAGTTTAAAAGGATGAATTTTATGGTATCTGAATTGTATCTCAGTTAAAAGGATATTTCTCTTAAAAACTAAAAATAAAATTTGCAGAATATATCTGTAATTTTCCTAGAACAATATGTTCTAGAAAATTTTGAGACAGAATGCTTAATGCCAAGCTGGATAAACTTCAAGGATAAAGACAGTTTCAAGGATAGAATTTTTCAAGCATCCACAGAAAAACAAAACAGAACAAAACAACAAACTGCCTAAAAAGGTTTGGGAGTAAAGACATAAGCTATCCTCTGGTTTTTCCACAGCAACAGTCATTGCCAAAAAAACAAAAAAAAAACAACAATTTTTTTTTTTTTGAGGAGACAGCTTTATAGCTTTAAGGAAAGTAAGTTATACCTACTCAAGAGAACATTTAAGTACAAGGGGACACTGTCTTAAACATGTATGAACTCAGAAAACACAACTCATATAAGTTCTTTATTGAGAAAACCACTTGATATGACATTATTGATATTATTAAGAGATAATCAAAATAAAGAACTCAAGAATGAAGAAGTTCTGGTAAATATTTAAATATAAAATCAATTTAAATTTGTTAAATATTAAAACAATTCTAAGTACAAAGCCAATACTAAATCACTTTGAAATCATTGTTACAGAACAGAACATGAACAGTATGAACCTGGATATTATAAGAATAATACAACTAACCAAAACCAAGATTTGGAGAAGGGAGATGGGCAGTCTTCACCCTTCATAAAAAGGAGTCAATAATATTATTTAAACTGAAACATATTAGGGGTGCCTGGGTGGCCCAGTCAGTTAAGCATCTGCCTTTGGCTCACATCATGGAGTCCCAGAATCAAGGAGCCCTGTGTCTTGCTCCCTGCTCAGTGAGGACTCTGATTCTTCCTCTGCCCCTACCCCAGCTTGCATGCTCTCTCTCAAATAAATTTTTTAAAAGATCTTTAAAAAAATAAAAATAGGTGGAAACATATTGGTAAAAATTTTTTTTAAATTTCATGGTTTTTATAATTTCTTTTTTTAACTTTAGAGGAATTGTTAAAGAGATACCACAAAGAAATTTTGGGTCAACTTGACTGGGCTAAGGGTTGCTCAGATACCTGGTAAAACATTCCTGGGTGCATCTGTGAAGTGTTTCCAGAAGAGAGTAGCTTTTGAATCGGTGAACTGAGTCAAGCAGATTTCCCTCCCCAAAGTGGGTGAGCATCATCCAGTCTGTAGAAGGCCTGAATAGAACAATAAGGTGGAGGCAGGGCAAATTCACTCTCTCTGCTTGGGATGAGTCATCCATCTTCTTCTACCCTCAGATGCTGGACATCAGTACTCCTGGTTCTCGGGCTTTCTGACCCAGATGAGGACTTATACCATCAGCCCCCCTCATCCACCCTGTTCTCAGGCCTTATGGACTCAGACTGCAAGTACAGCACAGGCTTTGCTGGCCCTCCAGCTTGCTGAAGGCAGATTGTGGGACTTCTTGGCCACATAACAACATGAACCAATTCTTATAATAAATCTCCTCTTCTATATATCTATATATATTTTATTGGTTCTGTTTCTCTGGAGAAATCTGACTAATACAGATTTTTCAAAATATCTTCCTTCAGATTTGCTTCAGATCCCTTTTCTTCCTATTACATTAAAATAAAATGAATGTGTTTCTATTAAAAATAGAATTTCTGATAGGATGCCATTTGGCAAAGGGTTTCAACCAGCTTTTAGTGAAGAGCTGAAAATTCATATTAGAATGCCACTGCATGGTATTCATAGTTACCACTCCAATAAACTGTATGTGGTTCTCATTCTATAGGGTAGGCTCAGTTATAAATTGCATTAAAATCCTAAGTATGGAATAAGTCACATAGTACCCCAACTGAAGATTGGGTCCCGATGCCCAGAGTGGGCAATCAGGTAAATGCCACTCTGGAAAGGCTGTTGTAGCCATGTTTCTTCTCTGGGTGAGCTACGTGTTAATTGCAGCACAGGAAATACGGTTAGAGAATGCAAAATCTAAGTCCCTATATCCTGAGTAGATATGAAAAAAGTCAGGCAACACATGCTGTCACCACCCTAACTTGTGCTAAGATTGTGGAATTCACAGGAGAGCTAGATGTGAAGCATTCTTTAGTCTGCTCCACAATGGGGGTAAGAGTGGGGCTTCAGTCCTGGGAACCCTTCCTTTAGTTATGCCTTGACTCATGACCTCACTGCACACTCACTGTAAAATGCAACAAACCTCTTTCCATCCATGTTCCATTTAACCTTGTCAGTGTCAGTAGGCACCAACAGAAGACCCCTAGAGACAATTTCCCCTATTCTGTATTGGATCCAAAACCAGATGTGGACCTTAAGGTTGAGAATCCCAAGCCAAGAAGGAGAAATGTAAAGTTTCATGAAATCGTCCAAATGCTTTCACTTTGAGCTGATTCTCTCAGGATTTTAGTCAATTTCTAGGTATGTTTAGGGGGCCCTTTTTGGTCTGTAGCCTAGAATGTGCAAAATATTTGTGGTTTTGGAGATTACCAAAATTAAGCTTGCAATCTGCTCTAGCTGAGTCAATAAACTTCAGAGAAGGGTTCCATTACCATGGCCCCATTGGTCCCATCATGTCATCAAGACCAGGTGTCATTCATTCAACATGTACTCTACGTCAGGCTCTGTGCGAGGGACAGGCAACGCAGCAGTGAACAAAAAAGAAGACAAAAACTCTATGCGCTCAAGGAGCTTACATTCATTCATTCAAGTTCTTTGTTGTTGCTACCTCTGCAACATATCTGCTTTTTTTTCTTATTATTGATTTCAGAAAAATTCTAGAGACCATTGCCACTTAAAAAGTAAAACTATGTATGGGGCACCAGGGTGGTTCAGTTGGTTAAGTGCCCCACTCCTGACTTCAGCTCAGTTTATGGTTCTAGAGCTCAGGGTTCTGAGATAGAGCCCCACCTTAGGCTCTGCACTCAGTGGGGAGTCTGCTTGGGACTCTCTCTCTCTCTCCCCCTCTGCCCCTCCCCCTGTTCACACACGATTTCTCTTTCTCTCTCAAGAATAAATAAATCTTAAAAAAAAAAGTATAACTATTTAAGTTCACAAACTAAAAAAAATAAGAGTCATGTCATATAGCAGTTATGAAAAAAACCTGTGGTGTCACACTTTCTAGGATCATGCCTTGGCACCAAGAGTTTTCAACTTGGTAACTATGGGCAAGTCTCCTAACTTCTTTTTTTTTTTTAAGATTTTTTTTTAATTTATTTGTCAGAAAGAGAGCACAAGCGAGGGTACAGCAGGCAGAGGGATAGCAGACAGAGGGAGAAGCAGACTCCCCACCGAGCAAGAAGCCTGATGTGGGACTTGATCATGACCTGAGCAGAAGGCAGCTGCTTAACTGACTGAGCCACCCAGGGGCCCCAAGTCTCCTAGCTTCTTAAAGCTTCAGTTTCCTTATCTGGAAAATGGGCCGGTTTAATAATAGCCCTTCTTTATAGACTTGTTTTGAGGGTGTGAGATAATCCATGTAGAGTTTTGCAATAGCACTAGACACATAACAATTGAGTGATAAATGTTAGCCATTGTTAATGGCAAAGGCGTTTAAAATGCAAAAAGAGTATTTTAACTATCAAAAGATCCCTTTGACAAGAGTATTTAAGTGTCAATTTACTCAAGGGAACCTAAGTTCAGACCAGAAGAGCTTAATATTATCTCATGATTAACTGAAAATCAATCAGAAGTTAAAATAACATAAGAGTATTTGTTTTAAGTCTTTTAGTAATAGATTGTGAGGTAAAACTGTAAATACTGTGAGTTTGGTATCTTTTCAAATGCACTTTGTACAACCTCTGATCATGGAAGTGCAGAATTATACCTATTCACTGAGAAACATTTCCTACTAAATGCCCATACTTTGAGCTCCCAACCAGACATGTGAAACAGCATGATTCCACAAGAAAGGCTGGCAAACTCATGTATGATGGAAAGAGTGAGGAAATGCTCTGTCCTCTGAGACAAAGTTGATCTGGACACTGACCCATACATATCTACAAAGAGTGCCATCCCCAAAACAGCCATGTCTGATGGTAAGGCTGCACATCTCATCCTAGAATTTCCACTTTTCCCAACCCCCTCTTTCAATTAACATGGTACTTATTTCTGGAGGATAACAAGTTTACCCATAGTAGAAGACTTATTTTCTAGTCAGCAGATGCTTTCAAGCGGTAATTTAACTGTCAATGAAAAATAAATAAAAGGTGTTGCAAATTCTGTAAGATCTTAGCCATTCATGGAAGCTCTGTTGTTACTGAATGTATCTTCCTCTCAGTTGCCTGGGGAACTGCATTTTAATGTCACACATCAAGCAGTTCTTTCCTGAATGTAATTGTAGTTTTTCTGATGCCATGGTTAAAGCTGTTCAAATGTTTGGCTTCTGGCAAATATTTCCTAATATCATTCATGACAGTGATAGATCTTAAGCAATTTTAATACATTTTTAAATTCCACTAACTTGTTAAATAACCAGAGAAAGAATCCTATATAAATTGAAAATATCTTTATTACCCGAAGAGGTGTCTGGGAAGATACATTCGAATTTGTAATGATCTAATGCTTTCAAGATTGTGGTTGGTCCTTTGCAGAATCACATGTAGAGGGCAGCCATGATCTCTCATCAGAGAGGTGTCTTATGCCAAGAAGGAAGCCCTGCGCTGGCTTGACCATTGGTTTCTTGCAGTCACTGCTAGATGCCTACCCAATATTCTCTCCTGCCTTCTTTTTTTACTGAGAGATCTCCAGCTTAGTTCAGAGAGGCAATGTTGCTGGACTTGGCTAAAAACATATTTTCCAAGCTCTCTGCAGTTTCAATGGTCTCATGACATCATTCTACCCAAAGAGTTTTCAGTCACTGGGTGCCACTCCTGGGAAAGATCTTTCACGGCATATGGATAGGTGCTCAGCCGATAGGCACTTTATGTCCTTCACATTCTTTCTCTTAGCAGGAGTGCAGAAGCCTTGCTAGAAGTGGATTAGTCATCTTGTGCCCAGGAAGCCACATACATGTTGAAGATGGCTGAGCAGAAAGATAGGAAGATCCTAAGTCCCTGATAGCACAGCATAGCCTCCACTCCAGCCCGGGACCACCTCCCTCCAGGCTTCCCACTACCTGAGAAAAGTGAAACAATTTGTGCCACTCGTGTTTGGGTCCCTATCATTAAAAGCCAAAAACAAATCTTATCTGATACAAAATTTGGTGCCTGTAAATGGAGTGCTGCAGGTAAAATTGGAAACTAAGTGTTTGGACAGAGGGCTTTAAAGATCCACCTGTTGGAGGCTGGAAAGCTAGTGGATCCTGTTTTGGCAAAGCATTTGATCAAACTGTCTCTGCTATACCTTGCTTGCTGTGCCTCAGTCAGCACTATTGGTGGCAGATTAGGAAGACAGATGGAATCTGGCCCATTGAGAATATTGCCAAGTCATTCTAGACCAGCTCTGCCACCACCACTACTATGACAGTTTAAGAATTCTCTGACATAGTACGTAGACATCATTCTAGATAATAGAAAAATGTCAGACAACCTTTGGCCATATCCCACTTCAGCCCCGCTTAAGCTCCCATCTCTCTTCAGATACCAGGTCCCTCTCTTACCACTTCCCCTCTTTTTAGGCTTAGCTCTATTTGCCCACCATGTCCACCATTACATTCCTGTCCACTTATTTACTTTGTTAATTAGTTCATCTATACTCAAGGTCTCAGCCTAGCTAAGCCCTGATGATCATGTACTTTCTACTCCCAAAGATATTTTGCTTATCATAGACAACTTTCTTCCCTGAAAAGAATTCTATATTAACCCAAACTAACGTTTTCCCTCTACACGTATGTTATCTCAAAAATCCCAAAGCTTCCTCAACAAACCTGTAGCCATTTGTAGCAGTCCTATATCATTTAATACCCATGGAAAAGCTTGGTCCACAAAGGAAACTCCTAACTGAAGATGTGTGGATTGAGTTTATACTGTTACGTGATAAACTGAAGCATATTAAATTTTCAGGATTTTGAGCAAAAATTGATTCCAGTCAGGCAGCAACAAACTGGAAGTGGCTAGGAAGGTTCCACCAAAAGGAGCCAGGGAAAAGACTTATACAGAGAAGATGTGGAAGCAAAGCAAGGAAATTTTTTGTTTGGCGATAGCTTAAACAGTTGCCTTATTTGGAAAAGTGTAGCTGGCTGTTTGTGATTGATTGTCCTTGGGTTTTGATTTCTTTACCTTGAGTCATTTACAAGCTTAGGTTTTGGTTTGCTTACTCAGGCCACAAAGACATTAAAGTTTCCTCAATCTTATGGCCTCCCTGTTGAATTAATCTAACAATCTAAAGCCCTAACAATTTCTTCATACTCTGACTATAGAGTACAAATTGCTTTTCTAAATCTAAGGAATGTGATCATTAATACCAATGCTATATATGTTTGTTTATACCCATCAGGTCCCAGAAAAAAATTCTGAGTTAATGAACTGTCCTGTCCAGGTATCAGACTTACATTTTCGTGTAAAGAAAGCCTAGAGACAAAAACTGTTAGAATTTAGGCTGGTAGGGAGGTATTCTTGAGCAGGAAAGCCTCAGTGCCCCTTAGTTTCCAATGAATAAGAAACTCCCACTCCTGGGGCACCTGGGTGGCTCAGTGGGTTAAAGCCTCTGCCTTCAACTCAGGTCATGATCCCAGGGTCCTGGGATCAAGCCCCACATCGGGCTCTCTGCTCAGCGGGGAGCCTGCTTCCCCCTCTCTCTCTCTGCCTGCCTCTCTGCCTGCTTATGATCTCTGTCTGTCAAATAAATAAATAAAATCTTTAAAAAAAAGAAAAGAAACTCCCACTCCCAATCTTCAGCCTCTAAATAGAGCTGTCTTTGGCTTTCAGGTGCTACGAGGTATGAGGGAGATGAGAGAGGCTTCAATGGAACTGAAAAAAGGATATATCCCAACAACCATAGTAAGTCCTGGGTCTTGGGAAATAGCATTACGTGGGTCTGTAGATCTGCAAAGTTGTGAAGAATCTACAAGGAGAGCTGTATAAACTTTCCTCTAAAGGCTAAGTCAAGTTCCTTCTCTTGACTCCCTGGTTTTACTTGACCTGTTTCTTTCCTCTTCTTTTGGCTTCTTCCACATTTGTCAAACAGCCCTCTCGCTTTTGTTATATACCTTATATTAATGATTATTTAAAGAAATGAAATGTATTTCCAAACTGAGTGTTTGTGTGTAACAATAATAGATACATATATCTTCTTATTGAAATCTACACATAATTTTATAGAGTAGGCAGTTGTAACATTTGTAAGTGAGTTTGGGAAATACAGTTTACTTAGAACAGTGAAACCTTTCAGAATGCTAACACAATAGGAGTATGTGTTTAAACAGTATATTCCAAGCTTCAGTCATTCAAGTAGCATCCGGCTCTCATGATTGTCCTTATTTCTGAGGATATTTTAAAAGCTCCATGAGCCACCGCATACAACCAAAAACTTGGAGGGATGTACAGAGATATTCCCAACTTTGCATGCTGTAATCACCTACCTTAAATATGATTCAAACCATAAAAGAGAATGGTGTCCAACTAAATAAGGATCAAACACAAATCAAGAAATGACCAGAGGGCGCCTGGTTGGCTCAGTCATTAAGCATCTGCCTTCGGCTCAGGTCATGATCTCAGGGTTCTGGGATGGGGCCCTGCATCGGGCTTCCTGCTCGGTGGGAAGCCTGCTTCTCCTTCTCCCATTCCTTCTGTTGGTGTTCCCTCTCTCACTTTGTCTCTCTCTGTCAAATAAATAAAATTGTTTTTAAAAAGCCTTAAAAAGAAAAAAAGAAAAAGAAAGAAATGACCAGAAGGCAGAGAAACTCAACCCTCATCCCATTTCCCCGCACCACACTCCCTCAAGCCAAAAGAGAAAGTCTAGCTATGCTCTAGGCTAATAGAGCCTTTACATGGAAACCTGTGAGCAGTGGCAGAGATTGAGAAGAGCCACCTCCAAAAGCCATTCATTCTGATTTGGGCAATTGTGTAGAGAGAGAAAACAGTTTGGCATTCAGACAAGCCTGTGGAATTACAATTTAGCCACTTATTAGAAGCTCTGTGCCTTGGGCAGATCCCTTAACCACTCTACTTCATTTTCATTTTCTGGAAAATGGGACTAACAATATCCTCCTGATAAAGTTACCGAAATAACTTTTTAAAATATAACGTACATGATATGATCCCATTGATATAAATTCTACAAACAAGGAGAACTCATCTGAGATGTTAGAAGTTAAGGTATTGGCTATCTTTGAGAGAGGGGAGGGTCTTCGTTGAGAGATGGGAGCAGTGATAATTGACTCAGTTTTCTGCTTATGTTTTGGGCATGTTTCTTTATGTAAGTATATTCGACTTTTGTTAAAGTTGAAAGAAATGAACTACCTAAGAGTCCAGTACTATGCCTGAGAGATTCTAGGCCCTTGGTGAATGGCAGTTGTTATTTGTTGTCTGTTTTAGATGTTAAAGCCTGTTGAAAGGTACGCAGTTGAGAAATCAATAAGACTGAAGCCAGATTTTAAGATTCCAACAGTTTGTGCAGAAGCACAACATGTCATTAACAGCCCACATGGGCATTTGAGAAATATTGTTATTCGCACCAGAGGAAGAAGTAACTGCAAGGTGTGAAAAACTGTATTTCATATAATTGAAGAGGATCCATAGTACTGTTACACGGCACTTCGCCTAGTTCCCATGTCCAACTAGAGATACCCTGAAATCTTTCACTCTACTCTGACCCACTCACCATTTAGGCCTGCTTATGTCCATTTTAAATGAAAATTCAGTTTCTGCTAGTTAAACGTACAATTTTTTCCATCGAAAAACTGGGGTGAGCCTTGTTCTAATCAAAGGGGTTGATCTAATCAAGCTTTGATTGGTAGCCCTTCTTGCAACATAACAGAAGAAGGCATTTAAAATGAAATCTTCAGGGATGCCTGGGTGGCTCAATCAGTTAAGCTGCCTTCAGCTCAGGTCATGATCCCAGTGTCTAGGGATCAAGTCCCACATCGAGCTCCTTGCTCGGCAAGGAGCCTGCTTCTCCCTCTGCCTCTGCCTGCCACTCTGCCTGCCTGTGCTCTCTCTTTCTCTCTCTCTCTCTCTCTCTCTGACAAATAAATACATTTAAAATTAAAATGAAATCTTCATTTTTATAATTTTCTTTCACTATCACAATTTTCCAATCAGTTTGGATACAGGATCTAATCAATTTGAGCCTGCGTTTATTTGGATGTCAGCTGTTGGAGGATTCTATAAAATGGGGTGGGAATAACAGCCCCAAGTTACTTCCCCTTGACTCCTAATGCCCTCTTTGCCCTACCCCACAATCCAAGTTTCCCAGATTGTCACGCTTTAATGTGTCAAAATTACACCAAAACATTAAGTATTGCAAAAAAAAAAAGACAGCTATAGAGGAGCGAAACGTACCTTTAAACAAGATATGAAAGTTCACTTAATTGGCCTTAGCCCAGACCCTGGGGAAAATTAGGATCAGTTCTCTGTTATCAGCTGAAAAGAACAGATCAACATGAGTTGCCAATTTAAATAAATGAACGGGGGTAATTGGTAGGAAAGAGGCCAGAGAAATTTAGCAGGAAGCAGCATTTCAGAGGTAAGGATTGTTATTCCCATTTTACAGAGGAAGAAACTGGTTTTTATTTGCTGAATGTTACTAATTTGTTCCGTTGGTGAGTATCATGAAGCCCCAACTGGACCAACCCACCTTTGAGCCCCTGTGGAGAAAAAAGGCAGGCCAAATGATCAGCAGTCTCTCTTCCAGATACAGTGCCTGCCCTAGGAGAAAGAGAATGGGAGACCTCTGTCCTGTCTCCAGTGATTCTTGAAAGACCCAGGGCTGACAACCAAGAGCCTAGATTGTCACTGGGACATTTTCTTCCACACACCATTTGTCTTCCATCTGTCGCCTTGCCCTAAGACCAAATTCCAGTGGGATGCACGGCCATTTCTGTAACATTGATGCACCCCAGTCCTTGGATATCAACCTGTGGCAGTTTTTTTGTCCCACTTCCCCTTCATAATCCCTGTCTGACTTTATCAGGAGAATGTAACCCTCCTTAGGCTTTGCGATATTTATCTATGATATGCTGCAAAGAGGCAGTTAAGAAGGTTGGCATCTGTATGGTAAGAATGAGTAACTCTAATGACATGCAAGTTAAATGGTTTTCACTAGTTTTCCTCTAGTATGTATTAGGAAAACATCAGAAACACTTTTCACTGGCAAACATACATCCAATTCCCACAAACAGAATCTAAAGCCATGTTCAATATCCTCTGAGCCCATAGAGAAGTTTCTTATTGTTTATTTTATTTTAGTATTTTCCTCTAACCACAAGGAAGATGATCACTTGGCAGCTCTGATGAAAGGAGTCCAGGCCGAAGTCTGACAGACCTCGATTCCAATCATCTAACTCTTCTCTCTACTGTGTGACCTTAATAAAATACTTAAACTCTCTGGGCGACATTTTCCTCACTTGCAAAAAGGGACAATTTCTTTTGAAAATAATGAATGCAAAAGACCTTGTTAATAATTATTACGATTATAGCAAATAATTTTTTAAGATTTTATTTATTCATTTGTCAGAGAGAGAGAACAAGCAGGGGGAGTAGCAGGCAGAGAAGCAGGCTCCCCGCCAAGCGGTGACCGGATGCAGGTTTCGATCCCAGGGTCCTGGGATCATGACCTGAGCCAAAGGCAGACGTTTAAACAATGGTGCCACCCAGGAACCCAATAGCAAATAATTCTTTATTCTTTTTTCCCTTAAAATCTCCCATCACCTTTAAACAAAATAAGAGCAAGCCTTTCATCTCTCTAAGAACAAAAAGCCTAACTGTGTGCGTGTGGCTGCACCTGTCTCTTCACTTGCATAGTGTCACCATTTCCCAGGAATCAATACAATTATTTGCCCCTAGACATAGTTTCCCAGCAACACACATCTTGAACCAATTCAGCTGAATTTCCTTTGTCATTTATTGTCACCTGGCTCCTGCATCAAGTGACTCTGCAACCTTCCGCAAACATTAGGCTTATGCCTACTTAAGGGAAATGAGTAAATGTTATGTTTATACACTGTCTTTCTCTTGGGATTTTGCTATACAAAGCAAAGAGCCATAGCCAAGGCCACCATAGTCTCTTCGAAGGCAGCTGGGTGGGTATTTTTGTGCCATGCAAACAGAGCAGAACAGATTCCCTCCCGGGGTTTTCCAACCAGAAGGAAAGGCAGGACTTGCAACAACTATTGATGATCAAGAGAGACCCAAGAAATAATCTGATTTTTCTGCACAAGAATCTACCTTGACATTTTCTCTTTCTTTCCACTGGGAACAGGCTGACAAGTACCTTTAAGGCAAAACAACAGTCAAGTTATTGCCAAGCCATTTAGCAAATAGTATATAAATTTTCCATGTTTTAAGTGTAAATATCCTTCACTTTAAATTCTCTTTATCCTTCCAAATCAAATTTTTAAAACTTCATTTTGTTTGAATTCTTGTAGGCAAGATGTTTACTTTGGTATTCACTAAAGTGGTTTTTTTATGATTGCTAAGGAAATTAATCATTTTAAAATAAGGATGTACAGTTTTTTTGTTTGAAAAATAATGATAGATTTTTTTAAAAGATTTTATTTATTTATTTGTCAGAGAGAGTGAGCACAGGCAGACAGAGTGGCAGGCAGAGGCAGAGGGAGAAACAGGCTCCCTGCTGAGCAAGGAGCCCGATGTGGGACTCGATCCCAGGACACTGGGATCATGACCTGAGCTGAAGGCAGCTGCTTAACCAACTGAGCCACCCAGGCGTCCTGATAGATGTTTTTGATAGGGTTAAAATCTCCTAAAACTTCACCACAATTGTTACCAATTTGCTGTATTTCTTTTTAATCTTTTTATTTTCCTGCATATAGATATTTTTATTTTATATTGTTATATTCCATTGGCAACCTGCTTTGTATTCTATGAATTTTGCCATGTTATAACAAAATTTTTGTAGCCACTTTAAAAAAAATAGCTTATTACTATCCAGTTAATTTCATAAATCTCTTATTAACAGTAGAGTACATCATTATCCACTATCACTCAAGGATAATCACTCTCAAATGACCTTTGCCAGGGTCTTAAATTTATACCAGGCATAGATAAGTAAATTACTCTTTACTTTTAAGGTACTTTTCCTTAGCCTGTACTTGAAAAAATCTATATTACAAATGATGTGACCTTGCATATGTTATTTAGCTTCTAAACTCAGCCCTTTTATGTGTAGAACAGGGATGATAACAGAACCGTGTTCAAGATGATGTGAGATCAATTCCTCTCATATACTAAGCAATCACGGGATGCTACTGATAAATGCATGGTATGGGTTTTTGTTGTTGTTTGTTTGTTTTTTTGGTTTTTTGTTTTGTTTTGTTTTTAAAGATTTTATTTTTTTGACAGAGAGAGACACAGCGAAAGAGGGAACACAAGCAGGGGGAGTGGGAGAGGGAGAAGCAGGCTTCCCGCCGAGCAGAGAGCCCGATGCGGGGGCTCCATCTCAGGAGACTGGGATCATGCCCTGAGCCAAAGGCAGACACTTAACGACTGAGCCACCCAGGCGCCCTGAATGGTATGTTTTAAGCGAGATTCATTTCCAGTCAAAACAAATGGAAAAGAACCGTTGGACTTCTAGTAACAGATATTAAATTAGGTTATGATCTTGCCCCAAGTGTGGGGGACAGCCTAAAGAAATGTAAGTCATACAATAAATGGAAAATGTTAACTTCTGATCCAGCAGTGTCCAGCTTGCCTTCGCCAGGCACTGCCAGCCTGTCTCCTTGGTAGTCACAGACCACAACACAGCGAAACAGTGGCTTTCTGCACTGGCCAGCTCAGTGCCTCCAGGCAAGCTAAGGCCAGCTCCTCTCAATTGTCAAGCAAATCTTGAAGCTCTACCTAACAAACAAGGTGCTTTCCTGCAAAGAGCAGGATGTATTATTTTTCTTTAACCTTCAAATGTCTAGTTGTTATTCCAAATAAAATTTTATAATGGGGCCCACATTTGGAATTTGCTATAAGGTATTTTCCCAAGATTCTAAAATGCCTTGTATGGGGTCAAGGAAGAAAAACTACTAAATTTTTCAGGTTTTTAACAAAGTTGAATTTAAATTAAAAAATTTTTAAAAAGATGAGAAAAAAAAGAAAAATTGAAAGAAACATTTTATTTTGAAATAATTTTAAAGAAAATTTGCAAAAATAGCACAAAGAATTCCCATATACCTTTCTATGAGATCCCCTAAATGTAAGCATTTTTTTTTACTTTATTTAAGCTTTATTTAAACATATGATGTAACCCCACCACCCTCACCCAACCCCTCTTCCCCCCACCCCCCTCAGTTTGTTTTATGACATTAAGAGTCTCTTTTGGTTTTTCTCCCTCCCGATCCCATCTTCTTTCATTTTTACTTTTCCTACCACCTTAACCGCCACCCCTGTTGCATCTCCACTTCCTCATATCAGGGAGATCATGTGGTAGTTGTCTTTCTCCAGTTGACTTATTTCGCTAAGCATAATACGCTCTAGTTCCATCCATGTCGTCGCAAATGGTAAGATTTCATTTCTTTTGATGGCTGCATAGTATTCCATCGTATATATATACCACCTCTTCTTTATCCATTCATCTGTTGATGGACATCTAGGTTCTTTCCATAACTTGGCTATTGTGGACATTGCTGCTATAAACATTCGGGTACACGTGCCCCTTTGGATCACTACGTTTGTATCTTTAGGATAAATACCCAGTAGTGCAATTGCTGGGTCATAAGGTAGCTCTATTTTCAATTTTTAAAGGAACCTCCATGCTGTTTTCCAGAGTGGTTGCACCAGCTTGCATTCCCACCAACAGTGTAGGAGGGTTCCCCTTTCTCCACATCCTCGCCAGCATCTGTCATTTCCTGACTTGTTCATTTTAGCCATTCTGACTGGTGTGAGGTGGTATCTCATTGTGGTTTTGATTTGTATTTCCCTGATGCCCAGTGATGTGGAGCACTTTTTCATGTGTCTGTTGGCCATCTGGATGTCTTCTTTGTAGAAATGTCTGTTCATGTCCTCTGCCCATTTCTTGACTGGATTATTTGTTCTTTGGGTGTTGAGTTTGCTAAGCTCTTTGTAGATTTTAGATACTAGCCCTTTATCTGATATGTCATTTGCAAATATCTTTTCCCACTCTGTCAGTTGTCTTTTGGTTTTGTTGACTGTTTCCTTTGCTGTGCAAAAATGTAAGCATTTTTTATTGTGCTTGCTTCATCATCCCTCTCGCTGTTTTAAGTCACTGAATACTGTGTATGAGTTCAATGTGTGTTCTTCCTTTTTTTAGGTAAGCTCTGTGCTCAGTGTGCGGCTCAAACTCATGACCCCAAGATCAAGAGTCACACACTCTACCAAGTGAGCCAGCCCATGGCCCCTCAATGTGTTTTCTTTACAATCACTTCCTTCATGTGAACTGGTACTTGTTTCCTATAATTTACAACTCAGAGTATGCTTTTAACATATATGTATATAAAAGTATATACACGTAGATACATACATTTATATTTTTTCAAGGTGATCAACACATAGGACCGGTCAAGTGGAAAAGATGGCTTTATAATGGAAGGCTGCACTCAGCTCTGCTCCTCAGAGGCAATAAATATTTTAACCAGTCCTTTTTACTTTGGGTTCTTCCCCAGCCTACACATCTCTAAATCATACACTTCTACTATTATTTTTTTACTCATCAACTTTGGACATTGCCTTTTAACTTTCTACTTTGAAAAGCAAGAATTTGGCCTACTTACTCCCTTCCTCCCATAGAGATATCACTATTCTTATATTTCTGCTGGTCACCTCCATGTCCTCAACTAACGTACTAGATCTCCACTTTTGTTCCATAGAAAGACAACTGCTCTCCCACTTTGTAAGCAGAGGATATTAGCATTTTAATTCTTTACCCTCTCCCCTTCATCTAAAGGCTGCCCTTTTCCTTTCTTTCTTTCTTTTATTTTAAATTTTTATTCATTTATTTGTTAGAGAGACAGAGAAAGCACAAACAGAGGGAGCTGCAGGGCAGCCAGAGCAGCAGACTCTGCAGAGCAGAGAGCCTGACTCGGGACTTGATTCCAGGACCCTGTGATCATGACCTGAGCTGAAGTCAGGTGCTTAACCAACTTGGCCACCCAGGCACTTACACTGTCAATTTGTAACATTTTCATCTCCTATAGCCACCATTCAAATGTCCATAATTTGTCTGAGTTCATCTTACAAAATGGAAAACTAATATGAATTTACATTTCCATGATGATGTAAGCATGAGTCATTGCAGAGCAAGTAGCATGCTAAGAGCCCTTTTCCACAAGGCCAAAATCATGACCCCTTCTCACTTAGTGGAGAATGTTCCCCATGTCAAATTGAAATGAGGATTCTACCTTTCACCTCACCAAATCCCTTAACGGAATCTTTGTGTTTTTCCAACTTTTCACTACTACCTGATCAGTTGCTGCATGGGTATCTTTGGGCTTACCCCTTCTTTCTCAGGTTTTGTGAGCACAAAGGAACCCCTAAAATTCCAGAATGTGCTTCTCTGGTTTTCCATGAAAATTTTTCTTTCTTTCTTTAGAGCAGCCTTCCATTTTAATTGGTTGCCAAGAATGAAACCAATTCAGAAGATTTCACATAAATTCTAGATTTCTGTCTTCTATTGAAAAATTATAAGATTAGTTAAGTGGACTCAAATTCTACGGTAATGTGCAATAGCACCGTTTCCTTCCCTTTCCTTGTCTGGCCCCTGAGGTCTTGGGTTTTCAACTCTTGAAATACAGACTTCCACTTAATCTCCTTGGCTCCAGCCCCACATCTCACTTCTGCCTCTCTCAGGTTCCAGAAGGCAGGCCATGCCTTTTTGGGACTGTAGTACCTCCTTATGTATTCCCCCTAATTTACTGTGTGGTCCACAAACCAGAACAATTGCAATGGCATCGGATGCAGAAGTTCATGCCCTATCCTAGACCTACTGAATATAATCTGCAGGTTAACAACATTCCCTTGGTGACTCTTAGGCAGATTAAGAAAAGAACTGTTAGACCGTAGTTTCCCTGCCCTTGCTTCCTTGGACATTCCTCCCCCCCTCCCTTTTTGTCTTCCTAGGTTTATTCAATTATCTCATACATGGATGTTCCCCACCCCTTCCACTTCATCATCAATTTTGTAGGTGTACTTTTTATTTTCATTTATTTTCCATTATTTAATAGGATCTCTAGAGACAAGGGGGAAAAAAACCTGTGTGGTCAGTAATTCAGCAATTTGATAGCTCTTAAAACACCAGAGCAATAGAAAATTTTGCCATGCCCTGTTTTTGTTTTATTTGCTTGCTTATGTTTTTCGCCTCTCCTCTCAATAAGAGCACAGATGGGAGAGGTGATAGCAGATGTTTATGATCTTGATAGAACTGTTCCTCATGCAGGAGTCTCCTGATGCCCTCTGGTTGATTACTTTACATCTGAAAAACTCAGAGACACTGCTTTCTGCAAGACTGGTGGCCACCATTCTGCCAGAAGTACTGGCATTTAAAAAAAAAAAAAAGCAAACAAAGGGAACAGCTTAGCATAGACGTGCAAAACCATGTTTCTTTGTTGTTCTGGGTGTGTTCTTATTTTTAGCCTCACAACTGCTACTGTACATTTGTCCCAGCCAGTCATCCAAGTATTTGTGGAAATTAACTGCAATGTTATGAATGTTTCACAGATGGATGAACCAAAGCTGATGAGAAAACAAACTGGTTCTGATCTTTTCACCATTTTGGGGATCTGAGTTTTATCTGGCTGAAAATAAATGTTTTCAATCAGAAACTGTATGGGAATGCCTGAGTGGCACAGTCAGTTGAGCCTTGGACTCTCCGTGTCGGCTCAGGTCTGATCTCGGGGTAGTGGGGTTGAGCCCCACGTTGGGGCCTGCGCTCAGTGCAGAGCCTGCTTGGGTTTTCTCTCCCTCTCCCTCTGCCCCTCCCCACCCTGTGCACTCTCTCTCTTTTTCAAATAAATACAACTTTTAAAAAGAGAGAAAAAAGAAACTGTACCATGTAGATATTTTTTTTTCTTCATGCCGGAAACCGAATATCCTACTAAAAGTAACTTGAACTAGTGTCTCTCAAAATTGGCTGCACATTGGCATTAACTGGGAAACCTGGCTCCCACTGGGCGAGGTCTGATCTCATTGGTCTGGGGTGTGACCGAGGCATCGAGAATGATTCTCAGGTGCAACCAAGGCTGAGCACCACAGACCGAAATGATGCAGACACTTATTGTTTCATTTAAGCAGAAGTCTGGAGATGGCACTGTAGGCAAGGCCCAGGGATTTGGTAATGTCATCAATGACCCAGGCTCCTCCCAACTTTCTCCTTAGTCATTCTCAGGGTCTCCACCCTGATACCGATGGCTGCTGTAGCTCCAGATGTAGAGTGGTCAAACACTGCAGGAAAAAGGGAGGTCAAAACCACCTGCCTCTCACTGGCCCCTCTAGGAAAACTGTCCAGGGAAATCCCACCCTGACCACTTTGCCTCAGGAGATTTCTCCTTATTTCATTGGCTAGAACACTCTTAGATCAACTGCCAGTGAAGAAGAATGGCTTCTATCAATTACCCTATTGCTTTTACAAGACAAAATGAGGGTTCCTTTAAACTAAGTAAAAAGACTGTTGGGTAAGCAACTGACAGTATCTGTCTCTGTAACCTCTATAACCTTGTTATCCCAAACAAATGAGCAGTAACTCATCATTAACCTGCGGATGCCATCGGGCTCTGTTGGACCCTATGTTAATCTTTATTTTCTTTTTGGAGCAGTTCTAACTATTTATAAGAAGTAATATCCTATGACTTTTAATTTTTTCTTAGAGGTCTTCCAAAGAACAAAGAGAAATTTAATTTAAAAATAAACAGAATAAAATTCATTCCATCTTGGTGATTACCATATGGGCTCATTGACACCTTTTATAAATTTAAGATACATTATGGGATTTTATTGATCTTATTTTTGTTAGTTTATGTTTTGCCATTTCATCATTTAGGGAATTCTTTTATCATACCCTTCAATTTTTCCTAGCTATATTTTAAAAAGCAATTAAATTATAAGAAAATGGTAAAATGATGGAATCACCTAAAAGGATGTTGCAAATCAGTGGTTTAAAAAAAAAAAGAGTTCGGGTGCCTGGGTGGCTCAGTAGGTTAAGCCTCTGCCTTTGGCTCAGGTCATGATCCCAGCATCCTGGGATCAAGCCCCGCATCAGGCTTTCTGCTCAGCGGGGAGTCTACTTCTCCCTCTCTCTCTGCCTGCCTCTCTGCCTACTTGTGATCTGTCAAGTAAATAAATAAAATCTTTAAAAAAAAAAAAAAAGGTTATCCTTCAGTTTTCTTATTGCGTTGCCCAAAGTATTGCATCAGTTTTCCAGGAGGAATAAAAGAAGACTGGAGGAACTATTTTGTAGTTTGCTTTAAGATTTCACAGAACAAGGTGAGATTTCAGAATTTCTCATTCTCCAACCATAGCAGCAAACAAAAATTTGACAAGATGAGATGTTTCAAAATTATTAGATGAATCAGAAGATAAATGCAAAGACACAGATAAAAGCACTCTATAGACTCTTAATGATGGTGGAATTGATCATATAAATGAAACCACAGATTATGAATTTTCAGATAATGGTGTTACCGATGAATTTTCTCAAACTCAAAAATCAGTAAGTGACCTGTATTATTTCTTAGGACAAAAAGAGAATGTGGCATTTTCATCCAGTTGGCCATTCATTCGACAGGAAACATGTTATTATGACACAATATTTTGTGACAAAAATCTGGACTCTCTTTTGCTAAAAGGAGGTATGATGGCATTCTTTATATTTTTCCTATTATTCGTGTGCCAATATTCATTTGAAGTAGTTGGTTACATATAAATTCTTGTGAACTTTCCTAATGGTTTTTTTTTTTTACTTATTATCCCTTTATTTTTCTACAAATTAATCATGAATTTAAAATGATATAATGAATATCATTCTTGGTGTATTGACAAAGATCATTCAGATTACCCAGTTGTGGGCTCAGAATCCTTTATCAGTGTCAAGATGGAAAACATTGTTTTGGAGAGGTACTGTGCCAGGCTTTGAAGATACTAAAAAGTAGATCTGCTCTTAAAGAGCTTATAACCACTGTTTTATGTCAGGAATACAAATTCTCTCCTGTTAGCTACAAATGCCATGTAGGTTTTTCATTGTCAACTGTAGGATATCCTCAATATTTTCCCCTACTTCTCCCAATGTTAACACCTTAAACAACTATAGTAGAATATCAAAGCCAAGAAACTGACATTGGAACAATCCATAAAACTTATTCAGATTTTACCAGTACAGATTTGTGTGTGTGTGTGTGTGTGTGTGTGTGTGTGTGTGTGTAGCTCTATGCAATTTTAACATGTATAAAGTCTCGTGAAATCATCACCATGATGAAGATACTCAACTGTACCATCACCACAAGACATGCTTTACAGACTTATCCCTCCTTCCCCATCTTTAACTGGCAACCACTAATCTATTCCCCAACTCTATATTATTTTATGAATAGTATATAAATAGAATCACATGGTGGAACAGAAACAAAGTATCTTTTGAGACTGACTTTTTTCAGTCAACATAATTTCCTTGAGTTTAATCCAAACTGTTGTATGTATCAGTATTTTGTTCCTTTTTGTTGTTGAATACTGTACTCTAGTGTGAATACACCTTTTGTTTTACCATTTAGCTATGGAGGGATATTTGCATAGTTTCCAGTGCGAGGCTCTTAAGAACAAAGCTGCTATGAACAGAGATATTCCTGTGTGGAGTAAATTTTCATTTCTCTGGGATAAGTGACTAAGAGGGCAATTGCTGGTCATATAGATAGTCCATTTTCCTTTTGAAAGAAATTGCCAAATTATTTTCTAGAGTGGTGGTACCATTTTACATTCCCACCAGCAATACATGAATGATCCAGTTTCTCTACGTCCTCCCTTGCATTTGGTGTTGCCACTATTTTTCATTTTAGCTGCTCTGATATGTGTGTAATGGTGTCTCATTGTGGTTTTAATTTGCATTTCTCTAATGGCTGACGAGACTCAACATATTTTCCTGTGTTTGCCATCTGTAAATCCTCTTAGTGAAATGTCTGTTGATGTCTTTTGCTCATTTTCTAGTTGGACTGTATGTTTTGTTTCGTTTTTATTGCTGAGTTTAAGAGTTCTTTATATATTCTAGATATACCCAGCTACTATTTTTAATCAGCTGCTGTAGCATTTAATTTGAGGGAGAAATGATGTCACGAAGAGTCTCTATCTTATTGAACCACATGAATACTCCTCCCTCTTTAGAAAAACCACCTATATCAATTCCAATCCAGCTGTCTTCATCGAGGACACTCTTGGGGGTGGGGATAGGTTCCAACTGTAGGCAAAACATTTCATTTGCTATTAATCTGCTCCATACTCTAAAAATCGAGTGCCAGCTCTTCATCCTTCTTTCTCGAGGGTTTTTGTTATCAGAGTCCCAAAGCAGCTGAGATAATACCGACACAGCAATTTTTTCTGTTTTTAATTTTTCCCCGCTGCTTTTCCACTTTCGTTAGATGGGTTTCTTCGGCCCATTCATTTCTCTGCTTCCACGTAAGTTTAGCTTTCCCCTGCTATGGCAATGGCACTCACTTCTACACTCACTTCTACTCACTCTACTGAGGCTTTGCAGCTCAGTTCCTCAGCTTAACTGATTCTGCTTCTGTATCCAAATTCTAGGTTTCTGGGAGAGAGACTGGACCCCTGAATACTGGGGTCATTTGTGCACTTTCAGGTCAGCTGTGGCCTGGGGAAGTGAAGTCAAGTGGCAAGTGATAGGTTTGTTTCTAAATTCATCTAGCCTGGGACGCCTGGGTGGCTAAGTCAGTTAAGCACAGGACTCGTGATTTTGGCTCAAGTCATGATCTCAGGGTCATGATCTCAGAGTCATGGAGTAGAGCCCCAGGTCTAGCCCCCTTTGCATTGGGCTCTGTGCTCAGCAGGGAGTCTGCTGGAGATTCTTCCTCTCCCTCTGCCTCTACCACATTCCATGCTCTCTGTCCCTCTAAAATAAATAAATAAACCTTAAGAAAAATAAGTTCATCTAGCCTGGTATTTTCTTTTTGAGACAAATTTTAAATATAGACTAAATTTCTAAAATTGGTTAGATTATTCAGATATTCCTTTCTTCAAATCAGTTTTTTAAATAACTTCATAGAATATATCCCATACAGTCATCCACTTAAAGTATACAATTCAGTGGTTTTTAGTAAATCATAGACTTGTGCGATCACTGCCACTACCCAATACCAGGACATTTTCATCACTCCCAAAAGAAACATTGTACCCATTAGCAGTCACTTACCCTTTCCTCTTAATCCATACCCTGAGGCAGCCACCCAAACACTTTACCTCTATAGATTTGCCTATTCTGGACATTTCATATAAATGGAATCATAGGGTACATGGTCTTTGTGACTGGCTTTCACTTACCATCTTTTCATATTTTTTTAAAAGATTTAATTAATTTATTTATTTGACACAGAGAGAGAGAGATCACAAGTAGGCAGAGAGGCAGGCAGAGAGAGGATGGGAAAGCAGGCTCGTCGCTGAGCAGAGAGCCTGATGCGGGGCTCGATCCCAGGACCCTGAGATCATGATCCGAGTCGAAGGTAGAGGCTTAACCCACTGAGCCACCCAGACGCCCCATCTTTTCATATTTTATCCATGTTGTAACATGTATCAGTACTCCCATTTCTTTTTATTTTTTATTTTTTTAAAGATTTTACTTATTTATTTGATAGAGATCACAAGTAGGCAGAGAGGCAGAGAGAGAGAGGAGGAAGCAGGCTGTCCGCAGAGCAGAGAGCCCGATGCGGGGCTCGATCCCACGACCCTGGGATCATGACCCGAGCTGAAGGCAGCGGCTTTAACCTGCTGAGCCACCCAGGCGCCCCCTCCCATTTCTTTTTATTGCCAAATATTCCATTGGGTGGATATACCACCTTTGGTTTAACCATGCATCACATGATGGACATTTAGGTTGTGGTTGGACAACACATGATGGACATTTAGGTTGTTTTTACTTTTTAGCTATTATAAATAACGGTGCTCTGAACATTCATGTACACATTTTTGTGTATACATGTTTTCGTTACTCTTGGATTTATACCTGGTTGTGGAAATGCTGGGTCCTATGATAACTCTAACCTTTTGAGGAACCACAAATCTGTCATGTTCAATTCCTACATTCCAGTATCTGGGGATTCCAATTTCTCCTTATCCTCCTCACCAAGACTTGTTATTGTCCATCTTTTTCATTATAGCCAACTTAGTGGGTGTGATATATCTCTTTGGGGTTTTTATTTGCATTTTCCTGCTGGCTAGATATTGAGTACCTTTTCATGTGTTTATAGGGCATTCGTTTATTATCTTTGGAGAAATGTCTGTTCAAGTCCTTTGACCATTTTTAAATTGGGTTGTCCTTTAATTATTGAGTTTTTTTTTTTTAAAGATTTTTTATGTATTTATTTTTCAGAGGGAGTGAGCACAGGCAGACAGAGAGGCAGGCAGAGGCAGAGAGAGAAGCAGGCTCCCTGACGAGCAAGGAGCCCGATGCGGGACTCGATCCCAGGACGCTGGATCATGACCTGAGCCGAAGGCAGCCGCCCAACCAGCTGAGCCACCCAGGCGTCCCTTAATTATTGAGTTTTAAGAGTTATTTATATATTCTAGATGCAAGTCCCTTAGCAGATATTATTTGCAGAAAAAAATGTTCCCATTCTATGGCTTTCTTTTTTCACTTTCCTGATGGTGTTTTTGAAGCACATTTTAAATTTTGATGTTGACTTCACCTTATTTTTTCTTTTAATTCCAGTTAATTAACATACAGTGTAATATTAGTTTCAACAATTCAACAATTCTGTACACATCACTTCATGCTCATCATGACAAGTGCACTCCTTAATCCCCATCACCTATTTCAACCATCCTCCCACTGACATATTTTTTGCTACTTGTGTTTCTGATTATAGCTAAGAAACCATTGTTTAATCCAGGTCACAAAGATTTACACTTGTCTTCTAAAAATTTTGTTTGTAGCTTACATTTAGGTCTTAATCCATCTGGAGTTAAATTTTTTTAAAGTAAAAATGTATGGGGATGACTGGGTGGCTCAGTCAGTCAAGCATCTGCCTTTAGCTCAGGTCATGATCTGAGTCCTGGGATTGAGTCCCACATTAGACTCCTTGCTCAGCTAGGCAACTGCTTCTCCCTCCACCTGCTGCTCCCCATGCTTGTATGCATGCTCTCTCTCTGACAAATAAAATCTTAAAAAAAAAAAATACATGCATGTGTTTACATGTATCCAGTTGTTCTGGGACCATTTGTGGAAAGACTAACATTTCCCCATTGAATTGCTCCACCAACCTTGTCAAAAATCAATTGACAGTAAATGTGAGAGTTTATTTCTAGACTCTCAGTTCCATTGTATTGATCCATAGATGTATTCTCATGCCAGGACCACACTGTCTTCATTGTTATAGCTTCATAATAAGTTTTGAAATTATGAAGTGTGAATCCTCCAACGAGTTCTTTTTTTTTTTTTTTAAGATTTTATTTATTTGACAGACAGAGATCACAAGTAGGTGGAGAGGCAGGCAGAGAGAGAGAGAGGAGGAAGCAGGCTCCCTGCTGAGCAGAGAGCCTGATGCAGGGCTTGATCCCAGGACCCTGGGACCATGACCTGAGGCAAAGGCAGAGGCTTTAACCCACTGAGACACCCAGACGCCACCCCCCCCCCCGCTTTTTAAAAGATTTTATTTATGTTCTTTCTTTTTTAAGACTATTTTGGCTATTCTGGGTTCCTTAAATTTGTATATGAATTTTAGGATGAACTTGTTATTTTCTGCAACAAACAAAAACCAAACCCAGCTGGGCTTTTGATCAAGAATGCACTGAATCTGTAGATCAGTTTGGGGAGTATTGCCATTTTAATAATGCAGTGTTAAGTCTTCTGGTCCATAAATACAGGGTGTCTTTGCATTTATTTAGGTCTTCTTTTATGTCTTTCAACAATGTTTTGTAGGTCAGAGTACAAAGCTTTGCACTTATTTGTCAAATGTATTCCTAAGTATTTTTAGTCTTTCGATGTCAATGTCTTGAGTCACTTTTACTAAGCTCTGCTTTTGTAGGTACTTATCTCATCAACATTTTCCAACTTACTATCATAAAGTTATTTATAATAGTCCTGAATTTGTCAGTATTCAACCAGAAAAATAGAACCAACAGGAGAAATAGATTAGATTTCTTGCAAGGAATTCATTCACACAGTTGTGGAGACTAGAAGGCAAGTCTGAAACCCTAGATCCACTGTGTAGACCTCAGGAAGTGGGGGCAGGCAGGAAATCTGGCTTGAGCTGAAACTGCTCTCTACAGGTATAATTTCTTCTCCCTCAGGAGAGCCTCAGTTCTGCTCTTTAAAGTCTTTCAACTGATTGAATCAGGCCCACCCAGATTATCTAGGATTATCTCACTTACTTAAAGTCACCTGATTATAATATAATCTATAAAATACCTTCATAGCAGTACATAGGTTAGTGTTTCACTGAATAACTGGCAGATGTGGCCTAGGCAATTGACACACAAAACTGATCATGACAGGCCTCTTTCAAAAATCTGTACCATTTGGGGGCACTTGGGTGGCTCAGTGGGTTAAGCCTCTGCCTTTGGCCCAGGTCATGATCTCGGGGTCCTGGGATCGAGCCCTGCATTGGGCTCTCTGCTAAGTGGGGAGCCTGCTTCTCCCTCTCTCTCTGCCTGCCTCTCTGCCTACTTGTGATCTCTCTCTCCTGTCAAATAAATTAAAAAAAAAATAATCTGTACCATTTGTAGTTAATACATTCCTTTCTATTCCCAGTATCACTTTTCACTCTTTTTCTATTATGATTAATCTTGCCAGATAGTTTCCTAATTTGTCTTTCAAAGAACCAGCTTCTGGCTTTCTGATTCCATTATGTTTATTTTCAATTCCATCAATTTTACCCTTTATGATAGTTCCAGAGAAGGTAGAAAATGGCATCAACAACAGAACCATCACCAGCAAAAAGCAACACTTCAAATTTTAGGCTTGAGTTGTTTGGTTTTCTTTTGGATTTTTGGGGTCCTTTTTTTAATACCTTTTGGGATCATGAATTTGGACAGCATATCTATGTGAAAGAAAAAAACATTTGCACAGAAGAAAGCCTCCTCTTTGAGAAGTTTTTACTACTTCATACAAAGAATGAAATTAAGCAAATGGCTATATTCCACAGCACATAACAAGCTCAGAATAGGCAATAATATTGATATCATGACGGTGGTTAGTATATTTATTCATTTCCATTTTCCCACACTTAAGTCCCAATTCTCTGAAAACAAGTCTTTTTAAAGGTTTAATCTTATATAGCGAAGGAATACAGGTAATGTCCCTTGGATTTCAAGCTCTGATTTATGATTTAAACCAAGTCAATACAAAAATGTTCCTTCAGGGGCAGCTGGGTGGCTCAGTGGGTTAAGCCTCTGCCTTTGGCTCAGGTCATGATCTCAGGGTCCTGGGATCGAGCCCCACATTGGGCTCTCTGCTCACCAGGGAACCTGCTTCCTCCTCTCTCTCTGCCTGCCTCTCTGCCTACTTGTGATCTCTGTCTGTCAAATAAATAAATAAAATCTTAAAAAAAAATGTTCCTTCAACCAAATAAAAGCAAATAAAACCAAATTTAAAAAAAAACACCTTTTGGGGATGCCTGGGTGGCTCAGTCAGTTAAGCCACTGCCTTCGGCTCAGGTCATGATCCTAGAGTGCTGAGATCGAGTCCCACATCAGACTCCTTGCTCGGCAGGGTGCCTGCTTCTCTCCCTGCTTCCGCCTGCCATTCTGCCTGCTTGTGCTCTCTCTGACAAATAAATAAAATCTTTAAAAAAAAATAAAAATAAAAACACCTTTTTTTCCCTTCAAATCCTAAGTATTATCAGGTTCCTAGGAACTGTAATAGAACACTGAAGGACTATAGCCTATGTACAACAAATAAGTTGAGGAAATAAAAATAAATCCATGTCTATAAACATGTTTTCCAAAGTACTATAAACTTTTACCTCAGGTTCTTGAAATAAAAATTCATACAGTATTCAGAACAAAATCAAATGATGAAGCAACATGAAATACCCAATAGTATAACTAATAATAGCCAACATCTATATAAAACATTACTATGTACTAGGAATTAAGTGCTTTTATCTCACTTAATTCTCATAACCCTAAAGTAGGTACTATTATTATACCTATTTTATAGATGAGTGGTCAAAGGCTAGAAACTTGTCCGAGGTTTATTCGGCTGGTAGGTATTACAGGGAGTCTTCAGACCCAAGTTGTTTGGCTTTGAAATCTGTGCTCCTAACCACTGTGCTATAATGTCTCTCTATACCAGCTACTAATTAAAAAATCAGAAATTATTCCTTCCTAACCTTAGTCATCATGATAAAGAGTACCTTTGGCTTCTACATATCTGAATTTTCAACATATTATATTCCTTCCAACATATAAAACCATCCTCAATTCTGAGCCATCTGATTTATTTATTTATTTATTTATTTAAATTTTTTTTTTTTTTAAGATTTTATTCATTTATTAGTTAGAGAGAGAGAGCGAGCACAGGCAGACAGAGAGGCAGGCAGAGGCAGAGGGAGAAGCAGGCTCCCTGCCGAGCAAGGAGCCCGATGTGGGACTCGATCCCAGGACGCTGGGATCATGACCTGAGCCGAAGGCAGCCGCTTAACCAACTGAGCCACCCAGGCGTCCCCCACCTGATTTATTTTACTACAACCCCCCCTCCATCCCCACCCCTGTGTACTCTGCTTTCATTAAGTGGCTGCATTTATATTAAACTCTGCTTAGAATAATAACCAAAAATATATGAAATAATTAAATCTTGTTCAAAATTAAAGAGGAGTTCAACATTTTCCCTAACTCTTCAACTACTCTCTTATCAAGGCTTCAAAGACTTGCTCAGGAAAGTACTGCTGATGATGATAACCAGAGTATCTTACCAAGAACACATTATGCTCTGGGCTGAAACACTATCAAAACAGTATTCTCAGGACGCCTAGGTGGCTCAGTTGGTTAAGCAGCTGCCTTTGGCTCAGGTCATGATCCCAGCGTCCTGGGATCGAGTCCCACATTGGGCTCCTTGCTCAGCAGGGAGCCTGCTCCTCCCTCTGCCTCTGCCTGCCTCTCTGTCTGCCTGTGCTCGCTCTCTCTCTCTCTCTCTCTAACAAATAAATAAATAAAATCTTAAAAAAAAAACCACAGTATTCTCAATCTTCTTTTCCATCCTGCTAAGCATGATGGGGGTGATGGTGGAAATTATGGAAATAAAAAATATATATATAAACTGTATTTTCTAGAAACATTTTCATTTCATTGAAATACAACGTTAAGCATGGAGGTTCCTCAAAAAATTGAAAATAGAGCTACCTTATGACCCAGCAATTGCACTACTGGGTATCTATCCTAAAGATACAAACGTAGTGATACAAAGGGGCACGTGTACCCGAATGTTTATAGCAGCAATGTCCACAATAGCCAAGTTATGGAAAGAACCTAGATGTCCATCAACAGATGAATGGATAAAGAAGAGGTGGTATATATATACGATGGAATACTATGCAGCCATCAAAAGAAATGAAATCTTACCATTTGCGATGACATGGATGGAACTAGAGCGTATTATGCTTAGCGAAATAAGTCAACTGGAGAAAGACAACTACCACATGATCTCCCTGATATGAGGAAGTGGAGATGCAACGGGGGTGGGAGTTAAGGTGGTAGGAAAAGTAAAAATGAAAGAAGATGGGATCGGGAGGGAGAAAAACCAAAAGAGACTCTTAATGTCATAAAACAAACTGAGGGGGGTGGGGGGAAGAGGGGTTGGGAGAGGGTGGTGGGGTTACATTATATGTTTAAATAAAGCTTAAATAAAGTTAAAAAAAAAAAAAAAAGAAATACAACGTTAAGACCACAGCAAGCTAAATATGGAAACGTGAAAGTCATTTATTTTTAAAAAACCAGGCAATACAAAGACAATTGAAACCCATATATGAAGAAATTTCTGAAACAAACAAAAGGAAAAATCTCATCTACAAAATTATTTACATGTTTAGGGTTCATATTAAAAAACATGGTCCCTAGTCCAGTATAGACATAGAGAAGAGTCTATGGTAACAAACCTGGAGGATGACTTCTGTAGTACTTCTCCGTACATGACATAAACCGAACGAGGAAACCCCTTGAAGGTACTTCAATGCTCAGAGGTTTTAAAACCTTGGCTCTGATGATTTTTAAAGGTAAGAAACAACATCAAACTGGCTTCCACTGGGACACGCCAGTGGCTTCATATCGGTGACTAAACATATCTCCATTTGGGGGCAGAGCGATCTGCAGAGATGACAGTTTTTACACATGCCCTGTTACCTACACCAATACAATCACTACGTTATCTTATGAAGACAGATAGTTGTCACTAAACTCTTAAAAATATATAATGAGTTTTCTAAAGTTTTTTTTTTTTTTAAGTCCAGGTTCATCAATGATGAATAAAAAATCCATTACCTACTTTCCTACTTTCTTTAACTCTATTCCTGCTTAAATGCAAAAGCTGAAAGTTTCTGATTGGTAGAAAGATCTAAAGGTTTTTGCTTTTTAGGCAAATTCTGATTCTCCTTTGCTTTTTCCTTCTCATTTTCAGTTTCATAACTTTCATCAACCACATGTTTTCGCTTCTTTGCTTCAGCTCCATCACTTGTAGTTCCTCCTTTGGCCTTGGAAGCCCATGCCTTTGTAAAAATATGGGAGGCGAAAAGATTTTTAGGCAGTAACAAAGAAATAGAAAGGAAATGATTTCCTTTCTTTTCTAGATAAAAATCCATATATAAAAGAGCAGTATTTAAAAAAAAAAAAGCAGCATAATTAGCACCTGAATTGTTAAGCTAATCATTAAGGGTTCTCATTGTTAACAGATCTTTTACTTAATTGCAGAGCGTGTTAAAAAATTCACATTCTACCTCTAATATTTCAATCTAAACTCTGCTTGTATTTAACCATATTAAGTGCAAAATACTATAACAGCAGGTACTTTTTAAAAAATGAAACTTTTGGGGATTATTCACAAGCAGTTGTAGGAAACAATACAGAAGGATCTCGTGTACCAGTTTCCCAGTTTACCCCAATAGGAGCATCTTGCAAAACAAATGCAGTATCACAACCAGGGTACTGACATCAATACAATCCTCTTTTTTATTTCTACTCCTATGTGTGTTGTGTATATTTAATTCCAATGTAGATTCCATGTTCAAGATACAAAACAGTTCCATCATTATAAGGATCCCTCATGTTGCCCCCAAATCCTACACTTCCCACCCAGGTCCCCACTCCTGGAAATTAGTGCTCTGTTCTTCATCCCTATCACTTTGTCAGTTCAGGAATGACATTTCAGATATTCTTTTAGGACCGGCTTCTATTCACTAAGCAAGAACCTTACTTCGTTTCCATTTGTCTCTTACTGACTGACTGAATGACTGATATAAGTAGGCTCCACACCCAGCATGGACTCACAACCTTCAGATCAAGAACTGAGCAGAGATCAAGAGTCAGATGCTTAACTGACTGAGCCACCCAAGGGCCCCTCCATTTGTCTCTTAAATCTATTTTAATGTAATAGTTCCTCCTTCTTCCACTTTGCTTCTTTTCCCATTTCTTTGCTATAGAAAAGGAACCCTTTGAAGCTGCAGAATTTCTCACATTAACAGATTGGATTTAAGAAAACGTTAAAGGTTTACCTTAACAATACTGATTACATTTTTAAGTATTCAAATACACAATCACAACCTTTACCAAGTCTCTTCCTCTTCTGCTGCATAAGACCATTCAGATTCCATTTTATCTAACTCTTTAGAATTTCTATCCTCTTACAAATTCTCATAAAAAATGAGAAGCATGAAGTTGCCAGTGAAATTCTAATAAGGCTAGAGGTGGTTAAACCAGTTTCTAGCCTCCTCATTTTGTAATACCCTTTACTCTTAAAACCCAGTTTATCAAGGCAGGTATTTATTTCACCAGGTGCCCAAGCTGTGTACTGTCAGCCCTGGGGAAGTGAAATCTGAGGATTTAACTGATATACCCCGAACATTCCTTCCCCTTGCACCAGAAAGCTGCTCCTAGCCCTCCCTCACATGGCAGAAATTACAGGAGGAGCAATAGGTACCAGCCACCTGTCCTAATATACAAGTGAAAGGCTATAATAGAACACTACCTTTTCTCCCCAAAGGCAGTATTCTCATTTTGTTGTTTTTTTTTTTCCCCCTTAAAGTAAGCTCTATACCCATAGTGGGACTTAAACTCACAATCCCAAGATCAAGAGTCACATGCTCTACTTACTGAGCCAGCCAGGCAGTCCAGTATTCTCCCTTTGTATTCAATGTGGAAGTACACAGTATTTTAAAAAATTCTTCTTAAATTATAAGAACCTTAAAATCCAAACGTGAATTTCATTTTTACTTACTCACTTAGTTTGCTTTTGATTTAGAAGTAATGTACTTTTTCTTGGAGTAGCCTCCTAACTTGCATTATATAGAAACTTATATACAGATATAAACAGTATATCTGCCCCAAATTTAACCCCTGGCACTAAATAATAATTATTACACACCCATACGGTCAAAGCTGACATTTCAGTTATTTAATTCCCTCTCCACCAAGAGTTTACCAGAATATCTGCAATTTCCAAAAATAAAAAAAGGGCATTTTCTGTAAGAATTTTTAAAACCTGGGAATTTTATAAGATCTCAATCTCAGCAAAATTATCCTTACCTTCCTTTCGTCAGCTGACAATACTCTAAATCGCATCATTCCTTCTTTTATTATGTCTGCTTCATCTGAAAAGTCAGGATTGTCAGACAAAATACTACTTCTGTTTTCTTCCAGCCACATCTGGAACCCAGTCTTTGGCCTAAAATAGTAATTATGTGAAAAAAATTTTATACTTAAAATGCAGTTTAAAGTGCTTTATGATTTTTCAGGTTAGTAATGAACCATTAGTCTTTGCATACCTATATAAAGTAAGAGAGACACAATTAATTTTTTTTAAGTTTTTTGTTTTTTTTTTTACAGAGAGAGCACAAGCAGGGAGAACAGGAAAGGAAGAATCAGGGTCCCTGCTGAGCAGGGAGCCTGATATGGGGCTTGATCCCAGGACTCTGGGATCATGACCTGAGCCGAAGGCAGACACTTAACCAACTAAGCCACCCAGGCACCTCAAGAAACACAATTAATTACATCTGTTAATATTCATACTACATATTACCCTGGAGACCATGGGAATAACGAACTGAAAAATCCCTTGTAAGGTCAATTCAAAGATTTTACTTATATTTGTATTTTCCAAGTGGAGCAACCATGAACTCTATACTTTCAGCTCTTTTTAGAATACTAATACATTCAAGATCTCCAATTCCCTTTAGCCCTGCTGGGCCAGTAAAATTTTTCCAAGTATCCTTGGTGGGTTCTTTTTCCATTTCCCAAACCAGCTATTTGAAATTTTTATTTCTCTCAAGATCCTTACCCAACCCCTCTCTGCTCTCACAGCTGACCTGGGAGTGTGGGTCCTTTCTTGTGCAACTATTATGTAAAGCATAAACACGGCACACTTGTCAATTTCATTAGACTTTACTTCTGACACAATTGTCTTTAGGTCCTAAGCAAAGGTTTAACTCAAGCATTTAATATTTACTGAGCACTACCATCTGCTAGACATTGTTCTAAGCGCCATGTATTACCTCATTTCGCCCTATGAGGTAGGTGCAATTACTATTTCCATTCCATAGATCAGGAAATTGAGGCTCAGAAATGTGAAATAAGTTATTCCAGATTACACAGATAGCAGAAATCAGACCCGAGATTGAACAACTTGGCAGTCTGACTCCAGCGTCCCCATGCTTATTAACACACCAGCTCTACTACTGCCCCTTACTACTCTGTAACCAAATGGAACCTGAATAATAAATTTAAGGACAGGGCAAAAATTAGATGCAAAAATACCACGGAAAAATGTTTATGATAAAATTTTAAATGGGACCAGAAAGACAGGACATAACGTTATAGCTCTAATACAAATCTCATTAAATATAACATCTTAATTTTACTAAAAAAAGATTAGAAGGGAAGAATTACCTTTATGAGTACTTGTGGGATTTTGTCTAAACTTTTTAATTTTTAGAAAAACAAGCTATTAAAAAACATTATTAGTCTGGCTAGAACTACTTGCCCAATTTCTGGAAATACACAGATTTCAAGTAATCCAAATAAAAACAAATAGCAACACTAAACAAAGGTTCTTGAATTTCTAGAAATTAATATTCATTTTAATCAAACTTGGGGCAAGTTTAGCTAATAGCATACAATCTCCCCCCGAACAGCTGTTGTTCAAGAGAAAAACAAAATTGAACATTTCTCTTCTGATTTAGTACATCAACATTTGTGACAAAATATTTAGTTAAGCAGTGATAATTCTTTAATGAAATTTCAAAGTAAGTTTTCTGTATAGCTCGCTGATAGTAAAAAAAAAATGGAATCTTCTTAAATAAGATCTTCATTACCTAATATCTAATTTGAATTCGGGACAAAAATGGGAAAAATAAAAACCATAGCTACTCTCAAATTAAATTGGTTAACATGAATGGCACCTGGCTGGCTCAGTTGGTAGAGCATGCAGCGTTTGAACTTGGGGTCATGAGTCTGAGCCCTACGTGGGTAAAGAGATTACTTAAAAAATAAAACCTTTAAGGGGCACCTGGGTGGCTCAGTGGGTTAAGTATCTGCCTTTGGCTCAGGTCATGATCTCAGGGTTCCTGGGACTGAGGCCCATGTCAGGCTCCCTCCTCAGTGGCGAGTCTTCTTCTCCTTCTCCCTTTGCCCCTCCCCTGCTTGTGCTTGAGCTCTCTCTCACAAGAAAATAAAGAAAAATCTTTAAAAAAAAAGAGAGACCTCAAAAATGTGGTAACATATTACACTGGCAGACAAATAAGATACAGGCAAATAGGAACTGTCATATTTTAGGAGGCATAGAAAATGATACAACATCAACGGAGAAAAATTTGGCAATATCTATTGGAATTACAAGTGCACATTAACTTGAAGCATATAGGAATCCATCTTATAGCTATATGTATATGTGAGAAATGACATTCATATGAAGTTATTCTTTGTGCTACTATTTGTACTAGCAAAAGACCAGCAACCACCTTCTGTCCACCAGTAGAGAACTGAATAAATTATAGTATATCCATTCAGTGTATATGAAAAGATTAAATAAACTCTTTATGTAGTAAAATAAGATGTTCTATAAAAAAATGTTAACTGAAAAAGAGCAAGGTACAGAATAACATCTATGCTACCATTTCTGTAAAAATAAAAAAATAGATAAATCTAAGTGTTTGAACATGCATAAAAAATATTGGAGGGCTATGTGAGAAATCTGTTGTAGTGACTGTGAAGAGGGGAACTGGGTGGACAGGAAAGATGTTTACTCTTATCACACTTTTTTTGGGTAACTTTTCATTGTTTCTCCCATGTAACTGTATCTATTTTAAGATAAACAAAAAAAATTATAAAATATGTACAACTTAAAACACATATAATTTATCAGGGTATATCTTATTAAGTAACATAAATAGACATTAATCAATATTTATGGCTTCCTTTCCTTAAAGTTATGTGTTCAAAATGTCCACTACCAGTGTCAATGTATTATTTGTACTAATGAACAAGAGAGTTGAGTAATTTTGTGTTGTTGTTTCTGTATGCCTTTTATTGGGATATTATATCTTAAGAATAATAAATTTGTTTATGTACTGACCTTTGATTTTCAGTGTTTTGAGGAGATACAGCTGGTGTTTCAGATGATGACTTTTTAGGATGTTCTTCTTTTACATCCTCAGTCTTATCAGTTTGGAAAGTTCTTTTCTGGAAATAAGATGCTGCAGATGCCTGTAAAAACAAACATAATGAATAGTGCAACAAAATCTAGTAAGATTTTATATACTATAATCAAATTTTGAAAAGTGTGGAAAAATATATGTAGAATTCTTAAACCAACAGAGAAGCCCCCTGAGGTTCTCAGCTGAACATAAACATGACTACAGATACAAAATCCCCCAAAACTACAAATTCCATATTTTCTAAATGCTGAATTTTATTATATGAAATGGAAAAGAAAAACGATCTACTGAACTAATGACAAATCTGGGATGAAATACCAAATCTGGGCTGAAACCAGAAGGCAAAATCAGAATACAGAACAAGACTGGGGGGCGCCTGGGTGGCTCAGTTGTTAAGTGTCTGCCTTCAGCTCAGGTCATGATTCCAGGGTCCTGGGACCGAGCCCCACATCTGGCTCCCTGCTCAGCAGTAAGTCTGCTTCTCCCTCTCCACTCGCCCGCTGCTTGTATTCCCTCTCTTGCTGTCTCTCTCTCTCTGTCAAATAAATAAATAGAATTAAAAAAAAAAGAAAAAAAGAATAAGATTGGGGCCAGCTACTACAGCATCATCTTTAAACAAAGATACGCATCAGAATCATCTGGGAAACTTTTTTTAAAGACCAGACAGATGTCTGAGTTCCTGGGCCCTGAATGTATATGTTTATGTATGTATGTAAGTTATATATATATGTATACACACACACACACATATATATACACATATATACACACACACACACACCCAAAAAAAGTGATTCTGAAACAAAATCAGATTGAAGAACCACTACCCTTGCTAGACAATCAATCATATACAACTGGAGCCTCCTGCCCCACACCTGAAAGAGTGAACAAAACAAACAGAATATGTGCTGCTTATTGTTAATGTGGGTAGTTGAAATTGTACCTGCTTAGACTTTGGCTTTGGAACTAGAGGCTTTATAACTGGAGACTTTTCATTACTTGTAGCTCGATTAAGTGCAGTAGATTTCTTGGATGATTTGTTCATATTGTCTAAAATATTACTTGAACGTGTTGAATTCACTGAAGTGGATGGTTCTTTGGAATTGGCTGATACCTAAAGAACAAACTATTTGCATTTTATATTTAAAGAAGAAAAAAAATCCCAAGAGATTCATTTTTCCTTAATATATGTTAGGTCTATATTGTGGTCTCACATTTGGAATTGAACACATTTTGTACAATACAAATTAAGACTGATACACATATTAAATATACCACATCCCCAAGGAGAAGAGGGAATAATCTTTCAAAACTATCAGTATTTAGGGGCACCTGGGTGGCTCAGTTGGTTAAACAACTGCCTTAGGCTCAGGTCATGATCCCAGAGTCCCGGGATCAAGTCCCACATCAGGGTCCCAGCTCTATGGGGTCTCCTTCTCCCTCTGACCTTCTCCCCTCTCATGCTCCCTCTCTCTCTCTCTCAAGTAAATCTTTTTTTTTTAATAAAGTAAATCTAAAAAAAAAAATCAGTATTTAGAAGGTAAGTAGATCATATAACTCTTAGCCCAAGTGTGAACTAGTGCTGCTTTCATCTGTTTTCATGAAGATATGCTTTAGTCTTTAATGCCTCCAAGTCTGGAGTGTCATCTGGTGGTTTGGAAATATTTCTTTGTATAAAAATGTATTGAAATACATTTTAAATATCACTGGAAAGAGTTTACCTTGAAGGGGTTTACTCGTCCTTGGTTGCTACAGGTAACTGCACCTTTTGTAAGAAAGAAACCCTCACTTAATAGTGGTAAAACAAAGAAGACTTCTGACTTCTGTAATAACAATGGAATATTTTAATCTATATCATACAAAAACAAATGTACTTTGCAGCTTTAAAACTATTAATAACTATATAGGACCTCCTACCTCTTTCCAAGCTAAAATAAAAGCTATTGAATGGGAACTATCCCAACTTGTTACTATGAAATATAACAATGCAATATTCATATAGATCTATCCTTTTCTCCTATTACCATGGAAGAACGGTGACTCGTTTTAGCTAAGGTTAATAATTCCTCTACTTGTGCTCTAGATCCCAATCCCTCCTGCTTTGTCAGGAAACTTGCCCTATCAGTGTCTACACCATCTTTGGATGTATACTACTTTTTCCTCTTTATTGGCTACTCAAGTCTCCTAACTTAAACAAACAAAAACAAGCCCTCTCAACCCCACATCCCCTCCAGCCACTACTTTTAATTCCTTGTCCTATAGAGCCAAATTCAAGAGCTGTTTACAAAGCTATTCCCCGTTCTTCAAGGTTCATAATTCCAACATCCAAAATATAATGGCTTCCAGCCCTACTATCCTATAGAATCGGCTCTGGCTAAGGACCCAGTAAAGTCTGTGTGCCCCAATCTAGTGGGTAGTTTTCAGTCATCATCATATTTGACCCACTCAACAGCATTCTACATGGCTGAGTGTTCCTTTCTTTTTGATACTGTCTCCTCTTGAGTTCTGAGATTCCATGTTCCTATATCTCCTTCCTCTCTTACCTCATTTTCTTTTGACGGTTCCTCCTCAGCCTAATGTTTAAATGTTGGGGATTCTCCACCCCCTAAGCTTTTCTTCTCACTTTATATCCACCTCCAATGCTCAATCACCCATGCCCATGATTTAAAATGCTATAGCTGGGACGTCTGGGTGGCTCAGTTGGTTAAGCGGCTGCCTTCGGCTCAGGTCATGATCCCAGCGTCCTGGGATTGAGTCCCACATCGGGCTCCTTGCTTGGCAGGGAGCCTGCTCCTCCCTCTGCCTCTGCGTGCCTCTCTGTCTGCCTGTGCTCGCTCTCTCTCTCTCTAAATAATAAATAAATAAAATCTTTAAAAAAAAATTAAAAAAAAATGCTATAGTTATGCCAACAATTTTCACCTTATATCGCCCTCCCAGACTACTTTCCTGAGTTCCTAACCCAAACATCCAATAGTAGTTCATATTCCTCCTATCCAAACCTGAGTTTCCCTAGTGTTTTCTAATTCAGTAAATGGTACCATCATTCATTCAAATATTTAAGCTGGGAAACTGAGTCATTCTTTACACCCTGAGCTTCCATACTCTCTACATTTTCTTCAGAAACACTTTATCAATTCTTTTCATTCTTTCTCCCATTAGTCACCACCAACCGAGTCTAAGCCACTATTCAATGTTACTTGGGCTGTCTCCTTATGTGCATTCCTCCTCTGCCAGTGTGCAAGCTCTGCCTCTGCTTTAAACCTACAACAGCCTCCCAGTGACCTCAGAATAAAGATCAAAATCCTTACTGTGACCTACATGGATCTGCATGATTTAGCTCCTGCCCTTCCCTCCAAAACCACTCGGTGTCACTTTTCTCTGCCTCTGTACACCTCTTCACACCACTCTTACAGTCTTTGCAAATGCTGTTCCTTAAGTCACACACCTTTCCCTTGCTTCTGCTTTCACCCATGTCAGCCTAGCTGGTTCTTACTCATCTCTGCTTTAAACATTCCATGAGGCCTCCCTTGGGGTCCCAACAAAGCCCTTACCTCTGACTAGATTACAGAACACTGTTATATGCTCTTATAATACTCTGTACATGTGTTTACAGGTAATTTTTTAAAATCAAAGGCATATATACACATGGTTTAAAAATTCAGTTGATACTATGTAAGATATCAACTATGCATGTCTGCCTGACTTCTCTATATCCCACCTAATCAAATACCTGACACACAATAGGCATTTAATAAATATTTGTAAAATTAGCAATTTCACAAACAATATTTCTGATAAAAACAAACCAAGGGCAGAAGAGTGGAGGTGGGGGTGGGCATAAGGGATGTATTTGAATAGATATATCACTTTAAAGACTACTTGCACAATTTTCTTGATATTACAGAATCACAAATATTTCTTACCTGACTTAATAGCTGGCACATCAGCAGAATTTGCACTTTTGGAAAATGGATTCTGTCCTATAAAATGTAAAACAAGACAATGTAAATGGGGAGATAAAGTTACTCTCTATAATCAACAATTAGCAAAGATATCTTAACAAAGCACCAGTATTCAATTTTCCTCAGCTAAGCAAAATGGGGAAAGCCACATAAATAACATTCTTATCCTAAAATTGCCTTAAAAATGTATCTCATGGGGCACCAGGGTGGCTCAGTTGGTTAAGCATCCAACTCCTGATTTCAGCTTAAGTCATAACCTCCAGGTTGTGAGACTGGGACCCATCTGGCCCCTTGCTCGGCGGGCAGTCTGCTTCTCTCCCTCCCTCTCCCTCTGTCCCTCCCCCAACTCACACACATACTCTCTCTCTAAAATAAATAAATAAATCTTAAAAAAAAAGAAAAGAAAAGCTTGCCATGGCTATGTAATTCTGGTTCTTCTTCTTTATCATCAGATTCTCTGGTATCCTCTGCATCTTCTTCAACTTGGTTTCTGAGCCTTGGCTGGCTCCACTCTGTAGCAGTATTACTGTAACTAAAAGACAATATATAATTCAATAAAGAGCTATACAAAGACCAATTTAATATTCAGAATGGTAAAGAAAAATTTAAGCAACTGATTATTTCTTACCCAGCATTCAGCTCTAAATCTTCCTCTTCCTCTTCTTCTACCTGGGTGGCTGCCAATTCAGCTGCCTTCTCTACAGCCAGTTCACTAAGTCTTTGGGCCAATATTAATCTCCGGGAACGAGAAGCATATTTAATGGCTAAATTCACAGCATTTTGAGTCATTAAATCAGCTAGTTCCACACAACGGAATTCCCGATCCAGTTTACAAGAAAGCTAACCCAGAATGGAAAAAAAATAAAATCATATCAAGAGAAACTTTTCATTTTTAAAAGTTTTAAATTTGGGACGCCTGGGTGGCTCAGTTGGTTAAGCAGCTGCCTTCGGCTCAGGTCATGATCCCAGCGTCCTGGGATCGAGTCCCACATCGGGCTCCTTGCTCGGCAGGGAGCCTGCTTCTCCCTCTGCCTCTGCCTGCTGCTCTGTCTGCCTGTGCTCTCTCTCTAACAAATAAATAAATAAAACCTTTAAAAAAAAAAAGTTTTAAATTTATTATGTTTAATTAGCCAGCATACAGTACATCATTAGTTTTTGATGTAGTGCTCAATGATTCATTAGTTGCGTATAACACCCAAGAGAAACTTTTTAAAAATAAGAGAATGATACTAGTAGTAAAGCTGAGAAGTCAGTTTTTTAGATAATGCATCTCATTGATTCTAAGATGCATATTTTTATACATTTTAACATCTCTGAAAGTGGAAGCATCTCACAATTGCTGGTGGGTCAGAGTTTAATTTGTAGCATTTTGGGGGGGGCTTGAATAATGATGCACTTTACAATTGATAGTAGCTTAGATTCAATGAAGTAAGGCTTAGGATTTCAAGCTATCAATTGCAAGGGAAGTAAAATTCAAATGTGGTTTTCTTAAACTTGTTTCACTGCCCACCCACCCTCACCCCGCCCTCACCAGATAGGGCAACAAGTTCAAAGAAGGAAGAGATAGTAAATGATTTATTTGTTATTACTTTGCCCAGAATTGGTACACAAATACTATTAAGTGAGTTTGGGTCGGGGGAAGTAGATTTAGCCATTTGTTTTTTGTTTTTTTATTTGACAGAGAGATCACAAGTAGGCAGAGAGGGAGAAGCAGGCTCCCCGCCAAGCAGAAAGCTGTGGGTCTCAATCCCAGGACCCTGAGATCATGACCTGAGCCAAAGGCAGAGGCTTTTAACCCACTGAGCCACCCAGGTGCCATTCGTTTTTAAGTGTGATTGTCTAAGATCTCCAACTACCAGAAATAGTTACACAACTTCCAATTAACAATTTCCTTTTTTTTTCTCTATTTTTTATATGTAGCAATACAAAACAAAGGGCATTCATTTAACATCTTAGAAAACACTTGACTACTTTTCTTTTGGCATGAATTTTGACAACTCAAAAGTGAGGCAACTCAAGTACAATGTAGGGAAAATTAGTACTTCACAGACTACTAAGGGTTTCCTAATTCATAGGGTAGAAGGATTATTTTGTTACTTAGACATCCCACATCTCATGCCTCAGCACAGAAGCTTCAGACAGTCACCTGCATGTCCTTTTCAAGGTTTCTACTATCACTCATCTGTAAATAGTGCTTCTTAATCAGGGTACTCTGCCTCAGGGGGCATTTGGAAATGAAAAGTAATATGATTCTCATAGTAACTAGGCTGAACTTCCAGCATTTGCCAGGGGGACAGGAATGCTAAAGAACTGACCAGTCCTTAAGCTACTGATACTCTGTTGAGAAACACTGTTCCAGAGGAAATGCTCCTCCAATGCTTCATGGTAAATAAACCAAACAGATATTCTTACATGTGCTGTGGGAAGTAAAAAGGTTACTAGTTCCTACACCACAAATGATATTTTAGCTTCAACATCAACTGGTAAATAACTGAGTAATATACAGAATTGTGGAATCACTATATTGCACACCCGAAATTAATGTAACACTGTAAATTATACTAGAATTAAAATTTTAAAAATAAAAAAAAAGATTCTGAGGTTGTGGAACTTGGTGCTAATTCACATACTTTTAAAAAATCCAATCTATAGAAAAGTGCAACTTTAATTTTTCCTGCATATTTATTTTACTCACCGCAAGCATTTTCATTAAAAGCTCCTGTTGTTCTTTTACTGCTTGATTTTTAGTGCTTTCTTCGTACTCATAACCATTTTTAGCTAAATAATCAAGGTGATTTTGAAACATGATGGAACGCCAAAATTGTTCCTACAAAAGTGAAAAAAACAGCTTAGAGAAAGAAAACTACCAGCTTTATACCAGTCAAGTGTTAAATATTTATCTTAAGATAACAGATTCTGAATTAAAATAGTTTTTGAAATACTTTTTCTATAGTTTATTTTGTAATTCAAATTTTAATGTGATATAAAACCTTAACTTCATCATCTGTACTTTAAAAAAAAGGCGGGGGGCGCCTGGGTGGCTCAGTCATTGAACATCTGCCTTCAGCTCAGGTCATGATCCCAGCCTCCTGGGATCAAGCCCCATATCGGGCTCCCTGCTTGCCGGGAAGCCTGCTTCTCCCTCTCCCACTCCCCCTGCTTCTGCTCCCTCTCTCTCTGTCAAATAAATAAATAAAATATTTTTAAAAAAGGAAATATAGCATTTTAAACAGTATCTTAGCTATCATTAATGCTCAGGAAATATAGCATTTTTAAAAAAATTTATTTATTAGTTAGAGAGAGAGAGAGTGAGCACAGGCAGACAGAGAGGCAGGCAGAGGCAGAGGGAGAAGCAGGCTCCCTGACGAGCAAGGAGCCCAATGTGGGACTCGATCCCAGGACGCTGGGATCATGACCTGAGCCGAAGGCAGCTGCCCAACCAACTGAGCCACCCAGGCGTCCCGAAATATAGCATTTTAAACAGTATCTTAGCTATCATTAATGCTCAGAGAAGTTGGTATACTACTTTTAGGAGGCTGGTTTACTTCCTATTTAGAGTAACTAATCACAAGATTTCAAATGATTTTTGATGGTACAGGGCTAGGCCTAGAGTGAGGCAAGCCTGGCTCAAGACCCAATATTTATGGAGGCCCACCCTCTCAGGCATTTGCCCAACTCTGTTGTTGGGCAAGTGCCTGAGAGGCAGAGCCCTTACCTTACTCAGCCCAGAGAGTGAGAGCCCTTACCCTGATGTTCATACCCATTTACCTCAGAGACAAAATCCCTGGAAGCAGAGATGGCAATCAGGTACCGTGGTGATCATAAGCAGTCATCCTCCCACCCTGTTACCACTATTTAATTATAAAGTAATGAGTATTCAACACTGGTCATCAGGGAATGATGATTCAAATGTCTGCATCACAGGCAATGTATTATCAAATTCAGAGTGTCAAGGTAAGATTTCCACATACCTCCATTTGTCCTTTCTCTGTTGCAATCTGACAATAAGGAAGCTTAAAGGATAGTATAGCTACAGCAGGGCGTGGAAGGGTGGGAGGAAACCGAGAACCTTTACAAGGAATGCACCTGTCAATAAAAAAGAAGTCTCACTACAAAAACTCCCTCCCAAATAATAAAAACTGTTAAAATATAAAATTCCCAAAATTCAGTAACTTGGAATAATATTATTCCAATAGCTAGCTTAATAATATACAACAAGTTACTCTTTTTTTTTTTTCACTTCACACTCGATTAGGTTTAAAAACTATCCATACCCATGCATTTTAAGAATTTCAACAACCCCTTCTCATATCAGTTTTTCCTTCAGAAACTGCCCAATTTTAAATTACGGCAGCTACGTCATAAATAGCTGTCAAGGGATCCATGTTATAAAACAGATCACCCAAGGGGCGCCTGGGTGGCTCAGTGGGTTAAGCCTCTGCCTTCGGCTCAGGTCATGGTCCCAGGGTCCTGGGATCGCGCTCCGCATCGGGCTCTCTGCTCAGCAGGGAGCCTGCTTCCTCCCTCTCCCTCGGCCTGCCTCTCTGCCTACTTGTGATCTCTGTCAAATAAATGAATAAAAAATAAAATCTTTAAAAAAACAGATCACCCAAGATGAAATGCTGATGAAGCATTTCCTTTTATTTATCAGTTTGGGAATACTTGGTACTGCTGGTAGAAAGTGTCAATCAAATAAGAGAAAAAGATGGTGATATATCCAATAGAGGTGAGTATCTACTACTAGATATTGGTAAAAGTGAAACAGAAAATCCAGTATATACCTGGTTATAATATATACCTGCTCTGCTAAATCAATGGTTGCCTTATGTGATAATAAATAGCTCAGTGGGCGAGAGCTTTGTCTAAACCTTTTCTGATTATGATATGAAAGTATTTAAAGATGCCCGTCAGGGGCGCCTGGGTGGCTCAGTGGGTTAAAGCCTCTGCCTTCGGCTCAGGTCATGATCCCAGGGTCCTGGGATCGAGCCCCGCATCGGGCTCTCAGCTCGGCAGGGAGCCTGCTTCCTCCTCTCTCTCTCTGCCTACTTGTGATCTCTGTCTGTCAAATAAATAAATAAAAATCTTTAAAAATAAATAAATAAATAAATAAAAATAAAGATGCCCGTCAGTATGAATAGTAAAGCAATTTATTAATTAAAAAGCATTCATTAATCGCAGAGTGACATATGCATGTAGAATACCTTTCAACTTATGTACTCCAAATTATTTATAAGAAAACCACTGGAAGGGATGCCTGGGTGGCTCAGTTGGTTAAGCAGCTGCCTTTGACTCAGGTCATGATCCCAGCGTCCTGGGATCGAGTCCCACATCAGGCTCCTTGCTCGGCAGGGAGCCTGCTTCTCCCTCTGCCTCTGCCTACCACTCTGTCTGCCTGAGCTCATGCTCTCTCTCTCTCTCAAATAAATAAATAAATATTTAAAAAAAAAAAAAAAAGGAAGGAAAACCATGCTTACACATGAAGTACCTTGGGCAAATTTTCCAATTTCTCTAGTCATTTAAAAATACAGTACAATGTTCAATGCCTATTAATAACCACCCATTTAATTTACAGTATAGCCTTTTAGTCATGGCTTAAAGTCATGACTTTCTTAAAGGGAAATACTAAGTAGAAATCAGATCCTCAGGTGTTAATTTTTTTCATAAATGTCTTCTAATATTATCAAATGCCCACTAAAATAGTTAAAAATTAAATAAGTGGCAATACTCAGCAATCTTTTAAACTACAGAAGCCCCCCTTCCTAGTAAGATTTGAACACACCTTCTTCTTTTTGCGACCCTACAATAAAAATACAACACGTTTTTAGTGTTCCAATACTTTTGAACATATAATCTCATTTCTTCTTCTTCCTCCCCTTTTATGATTTCATATAAATCAGTGGTTATCACCATACCAGATGGCAGTTTCAATACCTGAAAAAAATCTCTTGATCATGACCTGAGCTAAAGGCAGCCGCTTAACCAACTGAACCACCCAGGCGTCCTGGTAAAAGAAACTTTTAAAAATTATATGAGAGGAGTCAAGATGGCGGAGAAGTTGGAGGCTGAGACGACATCAGCCAGCAGGAGATCAGCTAGATAGCCTATCAAACCATTCCGAACACTTACAAATCCAACAGGAGATCGAAGAGAAGAAAAACAACAATTCTAGAAACAGAAAATCGACCACTTTCTGAAAGGTAGGACCAGCGGAGAAGTGAATCCAACGCGACGGGAAGATAGACCCCAGGGGGAGGGGCCGGCTCCCGGCAAGCGGCGGAGCACAAAATCAGAACTTTTAAAAGTCGGCTCCACGG